>JAQZBX010048579.1:0-20163 GCA_029593785.1 Cabassous unicinctus
CTTCAACCCAAACTGATTTACAGATCCAATGCAATCCCAATAAAAATCCTAACAGCTTTTTTTGCAGAAACCAAAAAGGCAATAATTATATTTATTTGGAATAGTAAGGGGCCCAAAATAGCAAAAATATATCTTAAAAAACAAGAACCAAGTTGAAGGACTCTCACTTCTTTACTATGAAACATATTACCTAGCTTCAGTGGGAAAACCACCATAGTACTGATATGAGGACAGGCAGATTGACCAGTGGAACCGAAATGAGAACTCAGAAATTGACCCTCACATGTATAGTCAAGTGATTTTTGACAAGCCTGTAAAGCCCACCCAGGTAGGCCAGAACAGTCTATTCAATAAATGGTACTCTGAGAAATGCATAGTTATATCCAAAAGAAAGAAAGAAGACCTCAATCTCACACATTATACAAAATTAACTCAAATATGGATGCAGGATATAAATATAAACACAACAACCATAAAAGTTCTAGAAGAAAATGTGGGAAAACTTCTTTAAGATCTTGTGATATGTGGTAGTTTCTTAATACTCACGTCAAGAGCTCGAGAAACAACAACAACAAAATAGATGAATGGGACCTCCTCAAAATTCAACACTTGCACCTCAAAAGACTTTATCAAAAGGAAGAAAATCAAGCATCACAATGGGAAAAAATCTTTAGCCATCTCATATTAGGTAAGGGTTTAATATTCGTGATCAATAAAGAGATCATATAACTCAAAAATGAAAAGACAAAGCATATGATTAAAAAATGGGCAAAAGATTTGAAAAGACAATTGTCCAAAGAAGAAATACAAATGCCAATGAAACACTGGAAAAAATGTTTACATCACTAATGATTAAGAAAATGCAAATCAAAACTACACTCAGATATCATTTTCCACCTTTCAGATTGGCTGGTATAAAAAGTCAGAAAACTGTAAATGTTGGAGGGGATGTGTAGGGATGCTTAATCACTGTTGGTAGGAACGTACAATGGTAAGGCCAGTGGGGGACTGTTTGGCAATTCCTAAGGAATTTGAGTAGAGACTTGCCATGGCACCCAGCAATATCATTGTTAGGTATATACGCAGAAGAACTTCGAGCCATGACACGAATAGATATCAGCCCACCGATGTTCATAGCAGCATTATTAATGATAACCAAATTTTGGAAACAACCGAGGTTTCTAACACCTGAGGAATGGATTAACAAATTGTGGGTTATATATATGATGGATTATTATGTAGCAGTAAGAACAAATGAAGTCATGAAACATATGACAACATGGATGAACATGGAGGACATTATGCTGAGTGAATGAAGACAGACTGAAAAGGACAAATATGGTATGATTGCCCCATTATGAACTAAGTATATGATATGAAATATAAAAATGTGAAATATGAATATAGGTAGAATTGCGTATATAAGAACATTTGTCTTTGAAGCTGAACAAATATTAGTGAATACTACATAATGTTAATATTAGCCAAAAAGAATAAACCAAAATACTATATTAAGTGACGGAGATGATACATAGGGTATTACATAGTCTATCATTCCATTTATATAAAATGTAAATAGAAATCAATTTATAAAGATGAATGAAGATAAGTGGCTATGTAGGTCTGAAGAAGGAATGCTAAGGATATGAATTCTGTCTTTCTGAAGTGATGAATTTGTTCTTAAATTTTTGAGATGATGAATATACAACATTGTGATTACACTAAAAGCCATTGATTATACTCTTTGGATAGAATAGCCATAAACAGCAGCTATGAACAGTGGAGGAAGCATAGAAAGATTGAGGAGTGAGGAATTTTCTTGTTCATGTTTTTTTGTTTATTATTTGTATTAACAAAATAATGAAAATGCTCTATTAATGATTGAACTGATGAATGCACAACAATGTTATTATAGCAAATACCAATTTTTCTCCACTTTGAATGAATTGTATTCTTTATTAATATGTATCAACAAAACTGATTTGTTAGAAAAAATTATACCTGCATGGCTGTTTGTCCTCTACTCCCGACTGCTGTAAATACTGTTTTAAGGCAAGAGCTTAGATTGCAAAAATGGCCTACAAGGAATTAATATGCAAATGGCATGTAAGTGGGGAAATAATATATTCTCCTTGTACAAGAGAATACAGTGGGGTCTCATGGAAACATACAGCCAAAGTCTTGGTCTAAATAATTCTCAATATGTTTTGGAGTTCTGTTTCACAGACACCTACAGAGATATCATGACTAGTGCTGTACTATATTATTTAAACTTGCATGAAAAAATTTCTCCATTTTTATGGCTTACTACCTGTGAGTCATACCCTCCTCTAGGTCCAACCCTGACAACTGTGGGAACCCTCTGATCTTTACATCTAAGAAATTGCTTGGAGGCCTGTTTCTCTGTCCACACAGAAAATTCACCACTATCAGTTCCTGCCATAAACAGGAAATTTCCTGCCTATCTTATCTCCCTTATCTCCCACCCTATCTCCTATGAATATCCCTAAATGTTTCTGTTATCTTGCTTACCTATTATCACCCTGGAATACTTATGATGTGATTTATGACCCCCATACCTGCCTGCTCCCCTGCATATTCACACTCAACTTGACTGTGAAAAGTCCTGAATAAAAAGCCTGCTGGTGATCAACTGGAGAGAATAGATTCTTCAGCTGTCCTCCCCATGACCCCTCTCAACCTCTGTGTACAGAGTAATTTCATTGCAACATCACAGACTTTCCTGGACAGACCCCCACAAGACTTTGCAGGACAGATTCCTGCAAATGTTGACCCCAACATGATTCAGACCAGCGGCACAATCAACATGCCAAAGGGACAAAATTTATCTGGATAACTCATCATCGAAAAGGCAAGGGAAAAGCAAAGCCCACTTGAGATATTTGTCTATGTGTCAAGAATTCAATCAGGGGCATTATCTATTTCATCATGGGTTCAGGACTCTCAAAAACGCAAAAGGTTTTTGTTAAAATCATTGAGCAATTATTAAAGACAGTTAGCTGTACAGTAGAAGAAACTCAACTATTTGCTTTATTAAAGTTAGTCCAAAATTTCTGCCCATAGTTTCCTGACAGATGAACAATAGACTTAGAATTATGCGATCAAGTAGGAAAAAATCTAAAAATAAAATATGAACAGGGAGAGAAAATTCTTGCCACTTCTCTTATAACCTGGAGCCTAGTAAAAACAGATTTATGCCCACTTTATAAGCCTTCCTAGCCCACTGCTTCTCCAAAGGAAACCCCACCCAAAAGTCCTTTAGCTTAAGCCAAAGAGAAAGCTCTGCTTCCTTCTCCCTCTACACCTTCTTACTGAGTTCCTCTTAAAAAATTCACAATTCCTAAGGAAGAAAAAACTTTACTCCTGCTTCCTTTTCCTCCACCATCAGTCTTCTTTGAAACTCAGACACCTCACCCTGCTATGAAAAAATGCTTAAAAGAAGCTGTAGAGGCTGAAGAATGCCAAACTTTCTGGTGGCTCTCCAAAATGGACAGCCACAGCATGAATCATTTCCTTATACAGTCCTTAAAGAGCTGAGGAGAAATATTAATGAAAATGAACTTCACAGTTACTTTACTAAGGGGATTTTAGACTCTATTGTTAATGGCTATCAAATGTGCCTCTGAGTTTGGAAATCTCTTGAAAAACTATTGTTGTCACAACTCAGTTTAATATTTGGCAACTAGAATATCAAAAAGGCTTCACTCAACAGGCAGAAGTGCTGAATAAAGTCCTTATCAATGACATCTTGCTTGTAAGAAAATATTAGGCCAAAAGGTAAACTAAGATAAGGAAAACATTGCTGTAGCCCCTCTATAAACCCCCTACAGCATATATGATAAAGTTGCTGTGGGCTGGTGGGGACTAATAAAATTAAACCACTGAAAGTGTAGGAGAACTTGGCAATACAGTTTCAAAAAAAATTTCAAAAGCAGTAAAATCAAAGATGTGTGTTTCTATTGATGTATTGTAATTCATTTTATGTTTGTCTTTTTGTTCAGTGTCAGTGTATATTTTGATACCTCCAGATGATAATATTAAATTGATAAATGAAAATTCTTAAAATAGCTCTATTCTAATGGACAAAATTTAAATAAGTGCTTATATTAATAAACAAATATGATAATAAAAGTAGTTATAAACAAATTGAATCATTATCTTGACAAATTTGTTTAGTGTTGGTGGTAAATGAATGTTGTAAAAGGTTTGCTTTGCTTGGAAACAATTTCCAAAATCATTTTGCTAACTTAAGTATAGAATGTATGTAGAATGTGTTTTTATTACTAAGAAAAAAGAAAGTAATTTTGTCCTAAGATAAAATGACTGGTTATTAAGAAAGAGCAAAATGTAGGAAAAAATCTGAATGAATACAGAAAGTTCAGAAGGTGCATGGAAAAAAACATTGTGGTCATATTTAAGTAAGACTTGATGGTTTTATCTATAAAGTTTTAAAGGGTTTACTATCAAGTAGTATACTAATAAAAGTTTTTGGTAGTCAGAGTTCGGTAATATATGATGGGTTTATCTATAAAGTTTTGAAGACTTTAGCATCAAATAGTATACTGGTACAAACTTAAAGCCTTGTTCTTTCTCAGAGTTTCTTAAATTATTGGTCTGTTTTAGGAAAAGTTTATAAAGAGTTTTTCTCCTGAATTATCAGTATACAAAAAAGCAAGTCTGTTTTGTCAAACTAGCTTTTTATACTTTAACCTTATCATTTCCTTTAAAAAAAACCAAGTCTTATCACTTTTAAAGGAACCTTATATCCAAACTTGCTTTCTTAAAATCAAATCCTGAAAAGTAGTTTTTTATTTCAAATTATTGCAAAAGATGTGCAATACTTAAAAACGGTAAAGTAATAAAATAGTTGAGTTTATTTGATATGCTATAGTCTAAATGGTAAGTATTTGAAACTGTTCTAAAATTAAAAGGTATTCTTTAACCCTCTGTTAATTAAAGTTATATGAATAAAATATTCATATAAATACTTTAAAAGTGTATAAAATTCCTAAAATTTTAACAGGGTTTATGTGTCATAGAAACTAACTCTCCACCTAAAAATCACAAGGTGGATGCTTTAACTCATGTTCATTTAATTTACCCCACCTTTGTTAAAGAAGCAGCTCTATAGCTGGAGAAAGAGAGCAGCCATTAGGGGCTTCCAGGGGTAGTGCATAACAGTAAATTATGGTAAATTAAAATAACACCACTGCCATATACAGCTGTCCCAAATATTGATAGTTTGTTGCAAAAAATTAATATCCAGTTATGTCACTATGAATTTGTTTTAAAATTTGCTAAGGCTTTCTTTAGTTTCTCTTTAAACAAGTCAAACCAGCCCACATTCCCCTGCCTATAAAAAGGCCAACTATAAACTAAGTTTAAATTCAGCACTATGAGCCACAGCCCCAGTTCCAATTAAATGCTAACGGTAAAACTAATGCGAGTATTAAAATTACAAGTAAATGTGCTACCCCACAGCCCAAATAAATAAATAAATATATATAATGTATATAAATAATTTGTTGTTGCCTATGTCTCAAACTATGCAAAATAGAGAAAATAAAGTCATTTTAATCATGTTACTATCGTATATAACCTCTCTGGTTAGTAATCTTAACCTATAAGAAATAAAAGTTTATTCACTGGATGTCTACTAGTTAAAACCCTTATTATTATTTGGTCTTATATAACCTACTATAATTATTAATTATGTATAAAAGGCTTAATTATAATCAAAGCTTTAATAACAAAATACATTATGTGCTTAAGTAATTTGATAACTTGTGAGATACACATAAATATATATTATTGAATGTATATGTAACACTGTTCTTTTGAGTTTAAACAATCCTAAAACTGAATGTAGTAGGAAAAAAATTTAGTGGGTATTATTCAAACCTATAAGTGAAACACCACGCGGGAAACTTTGTTAATCAGCAAACCAATACCTTGAGAGTCAACACTTTTCATATTTCAGAAAGAATGATAAACACTAAAACAGTGGGCACATCAGAGATGTTTTCTAACACATAAAAAGAAATAAGTGCATTCCAAAAAGTGTTGTGTTCCTTCTTGAGGAGGCTGGCCACTTCCTTGGGAATTAACATAGTGCTCCCAAGTTGACATATATAGAATCAAGTTCATTATTCCTGAACACAGTAAAAAAGATAGTACCCAGTCAGATCAACTGAATTCCCACCCTAAGAAAAGTGCTCTACACTTTTCAATCAAAACTCTAGGATCAGTAGCTAATTCAAAACATCCCAAACATGTTCTAAATGTTAGTAGGTTCATATGTAAAACTGCTTTATTTATCTATCATTCTATAACTCTGTTCAACATTAATTTAATCTTTTAATTGATTATGTTATTCTTGTTTCTCACTCTAATTGTCAGTATAAGCTTATTAACTAGACATACATATTAACATTTATTTGTATCCATCTGGGACTCAGACCAAGAATAAGCCAATTATATCAGTGTGTCCCCTGGTTTAGTAAGTATGTGAATGTATGTATGCATAACATAAATGATTGAAATTTAACAGTTAAACCCCTATTTATAAACAATCCTTCACTTATTTTATATTCTTTCAATTATTAACAAAAGTTCACTAACTAGATATCAATAAAATTCCTGTCACAAAATATGCTCAATAGCCCTAGCACTACATACTTTAATTTTTAAAAATTGTAATAAAAACAGCCTCTGAACAACTGAAAAACAGTTCTCCCCAGATCAGGAGAGTCATCAAATACAAGCTAAAATTCTGTACAAGAAAATGTTAGGAAATAGAGCGTGGAAGGAACGGGGAGAGTATATGCTTGTGTGCTTATCCTAACAGGCCATATCATAGCTGCCATTGCCACCACTGCAGCAGTCACCTTAACAAAATCTGTTCAAACTGTTCATGCTGTTAACCAAGTCATAACCAATGTCACTGATGAACTTTTAACACAAACTCATATAGATAATTATATTCTTACCAAACTTGATGCTTTAGAAGCCTCTATTCTCTGGATAGATGAAAATCCACAAGCTCTGCTTACTAAACAAGATTTGCAGTGTGACTGGGAACATGTTAAAATTTGTGTAACCCCTTTGCCTTGGAATAGCTCCCAACATTCTTGGGAACAAGTTAAAACTCATCTTCAAGGAGTCCTCTCCTCCCATTTACAGGGAGAAGTACTGGCTGTCCAGCAAAGCCTGGACATTAACTATCTCAAATACAACTTCTTGTTCAGCTAAACATGTTTCAAACACTTAATGATAATTTACAGTGATTAAATCACTCATATTGGTTTCATGGCCTAAACATACAAATCTGGATAATATCTCTCTTTGGAATAATGATGCTTCTTTTTTTATAATCAGTTCTTAAGGTAATCTGCCAGGCCCTTTCTTGAGCTCATCATGATAAACAGAAAATCATCACCCAGGCCGCTGCTTCACCTCCCTCACCTCCCACATCCAGAAATCAAGAACAAAGAAACAAAAGGTGGGAGAGATTTGGGAGCCCTTTGGTTAAAACACCTTTGAATTAATTTTTCACCAATAGGTCCCCTTTCTGTCCTTGTCACCTGCCTACCTATTGCCTGAATTCATGACCACTTTTTCTTCCTGCACATAGTTTTTTCTAGTTTCTCCCCTTCCTGTTGTTCTTATAATAACCTGGAGGTGTCCTCTACACATCCCACTAGTAAGGTTGCCTTGTGCAATGAACCTGGCATCTCTAGCTTGAGTAGGCCTTCTAAGAGTTGGTGTTGAACTGTCTCTCTCCTGCCCAATGCTGGGCCCTCTCTGCATTAGAAACCTGGGCTCTCCAAAACCAGTGACCAGAGCTGGGGCCCCACCTATGAGCAAGGAAGTCCAAAGGCTGGTGCTGGGTGTGGAGGCCATGGAGGCATAATCTGTGAAAGAATCACTTCACTCTGCTTGGCCCTGGATGGCCTGTAGCCAGAGATTGGTAAGATCCCTCATGGAAGGAACAACTTAAGACAGAGACATTTGCAGAGGGGCCATCAGGAGAGAATTTGAGGGCCTACAGAAGTAGGACACTGATCCTCATTCCACCAAAGGAATGTCTTCTGCCACCATGGCTATTTTGTTTCCTATGCACAGCCCAGTTCTGAACTCAGATATTAATCAGCAACTTGGCCTTGCTAGTACTATCAAAATTTGTCTCCCATTTATTAACTTTGAACTATCAGGAAAGGGGCAGTTTTTATAAAGGACTGTGTCAGGATAATTTTCCCTCTTCTTTTTCTTCTTATTTAAACAGAAAAGTGGAAAATGTGGGAACCCCCGATCTTTACATCTAAGAAATACCTTGAAAACCTGTTTCTCTGCCCATACAGAGAATTCACCACTATCAGTTCCTGCCATAAACAGGAACTTTCCTGCTTATCTAATCTCCCTTATCTCCCACCCTATCTCCAACATATATGCTAAATGTTTCTGTATTCTTGCTTCCCCTTTATCAGCCTGGAATTTTTATGATGTGATTTACAACCCCCATAACCTGCCTGCTCCCCTGAAAATTCACCCTCATCTTCACTGTGAAAAAGTCCTGAATTAAAAGCCTGTTAGGGATCAGCTGGAGAGAATAGCTTCATCTGTTCTCCCCCTGACCTCTCTCAACCACTGTGTTCAGAGTAATTTCACTACACCATCACAGTCTTTATTGGGCAGACTCCTGGAAGACTTTGCAGGATGGATTCCTGCAGACAACATCACCTTTTGCTAGACGGTGTCACATCTTCCTATGGTAGGATTGTTGCCAATGTCATGCAAACCAAAGATTGTACAGATACCTTGCACTGTTTCACTCACTATTGGCAAGTTAAACATTATATCTTTAATATCACACATCAGAGACAACCTTCCAAAATTTATAGGGCTTATATTTGCCTGAGCACATGTCCTTACATGGCACTAAGGGCTAAAGCAATAACAAATAGATTTCCTGGCTCAGGGAGACTTACTTAACTGTCTAGCCATAGACTACTTCTTGGTCATATAAGGGAGCATCCATAGCTAAGACACACCTACTACTAAATATATATTAATAATTTGGGATGGATGAAAATCATCTTACAAAAGATCATTCAAGGGATCATTATGTTTCACAATATAGCCAAGGTTTTTCAACACATACTGTAGATGAGAAAAATTTTCCCATATTTCCTCCCAGTAATGTCCTTAAGGGAAAGGGAAACAGATTCACAGAGGCTTCCAGCTCTTGGTTTTATGATTTGTTATTATTTTTGTAATCACCAATATCCTCAAGTACTTTATGCCCTGGCTCAATAATGCTATGTGCTGGGCAATAATTATATCAGCCACTCAAACTTCCCAAATTCATTCAGATGAAAGATACAGAGGCACAAGGGTTGGATTTTCATATCCTCAAAAAATTTTGTGCTGTCTCAGAATCCATCATACTTTGCTAAGCCACTTGCCTCAACACTGAGGTTTACACTAGTTACTAGGCAACCCACCAGGCTTAGGGCATAAAATCCCCCAGAACTGGAATACAAAACTGCACCTGTAGCCAGAACCCACACATCTCATCCGAAATTGACAACTGGTCACAAATGATAAGCTTCAACCCACTGCTACCAAACCCCCAGTCCCTTCCCTTTTTGGGCACATCTGCTTTAAACTAAACAGTACCTCAGCCCCATGGGAAATGTACTAATCTCCTCCCCTGGACCAAAATAGAGACACAAGTCCTTGGTTCCATCTTGCTCTGCTTGTGTGCTCCCTACCAGATGCTTGAAACACCAAAGCCAGTCATGTGTCCCCTGGACCAATCATGGAATCCCTCTACCTTTGGGACATGTGCAAAATAAATTGTCTTTTCTTATCTATTATTGTCTTGGTTTCCCATTGTGCCACACTGGACATTCAACTGGATTCAAATTTAAAATCCTACCGGTATAATTTGAAACTGTATTAAAGGGCGACACAAAGGTGCTTGGGTATTTGAACCATTTCTTGTCTTCAGTGTAGTAGTGGATATACAAAAGCTACAGTTTTGTATATGCAAAAATTTAATACACCTTAATGCACTAATGTCTAAATGAGTCCAAGAAAAATAAGGAAATCTGAATAAGATTAGTAGAATTTTATCTATGTCAGTATCTTGGTTGTTAAAATATAGTTTTGCAAAATGTGATCATTAGGTGAAACTTGACAAAGTGTACTATGTGTCTCTTATCTCTCACAACTGCATTTATCTCTAAAAAATTTTCAATTAAAAGTATATTGTTACTAAAGTAGTCTGTTGTGTTAAACGTTTAAGTAATGACTATCTTTGGGAAGATAGGAATGGAGTGTGATCAAGATGAGGCATGGGGAGGATTCTTTATAATTTGGAAAGGGAACTTAAAAGATGGCACTGAGTTTTGAAATTTATCAAACTCTCTCTCTCTCTATATGTGTATATCTAAATATTATATAGTTCAATAAATGCTATTTTAAAACAATTTAGGGAAGGAAAATATAATAGGAGTTCATTTACCCTGGTTTGTCAAAGACAGTATGATTAGGGAATACAAATGTAGCTTCTAGAGCCTTCCATTAAGGGTTTGTTCAGAGAGTTCATTTGGGAGACATGAGTTGAGAACACCTCCAGACATGTGACTGCTATAATCCAGGTAAATGAGCCTGATGGTCTTATACAGAGCAGCCCTTGTAGTCAATTCCAAAAACGACCTCAATTTGTGGAAAAGAGGGTTTGGAAGGGGGCCAATCAATCTGGTTGCCCAATGCAATAGCCTACCTCATATACATCCCCTTCTATCATATTTATCAGTGACATCTACGTGCTTCAGAAAGTCATTTGAAGACATTCAGATAAAAATGAGTTTTCCCAAAAAAGCAGAAATTCTTGACTGAGTTTCCAAACTGTCAGTCTGCCTTAGCAGATTTTGGACTTGTCAGCCTCCACAATCATCTGAGCAAATTTCTTAAAATAATTTTCTATATACCTGCATATACATCTCTCTCTCTATATCTATAAATCTATCCATCTATCTCTATCTGTTATCTATCAATCTATCAATCTCTCTATCTTTCATCTATCTACTTTCAATCTATATCATCTATTTTTATGTCCTACCTCCCATTGTTCTTGTTTTTCTGAAGAGCAAATTTCTTAAAATAATTTTCTATATACCTGCATATACATCTCTCTCTCTATATCTATAAATCTATCCATCTATCTCTATCTGTTATCTATCAATCTATCAATCTCTCTATCTTTCATCTATCTACTTTCAATCTATATCATCTATTTTTATGTCCTACCTCCCATTGTTCTTGTTTTTCTGAAGAGTTCTGACCAAATCCATCACCAGGATGAAAAATATCATAGTGGAATTCCCTTTAAGGGCAGCAAGGTAGATGAGGATGATCACACCAATGAGGATGTCAGCATGCTTCATGCTGGGGAAGTGTCCGAGGAGAAAAAAAATCCATTTCTGCTGTCTCATTCCTTCCCATCATTATTTTAAGCCAGCTGTTTGAACTGAAAGGTTATAGGTAAAAATAAACACCCATAATGAATTATAACCTCATTTATTTTCTTTTTCTTTAACTAAGTATCAAAACCTCTTTTAGGGTACATCAATTCAGGGTATTATTAAGAAATCTCAAATTTAGCAATGCATCAGTTAACATTCAAAACTTTACTGTAGAGTGAAAACAATAAATATCATATAAACTGTAATAGTCATCATTTTAATTTGCTAAAGTAATACCAATGCAACAATACCACAGTCATTTACAGTAAACTAATTATTAATCTTATATGAATTATTCTATGTATACCCACATACTTCATGCACCAAAATGAGTGTTCTAAGGCCCTTCCTGATTGCTGATTGCACATTGAGCATAAACTAATGCTTCCTTATCCCTTCTTTTTTCTTTTTTTTTTTTTTAGCTCAATTTTCTTCTTTCTTCAACAACTGGGTGAGATCATGTTATTTAACAATGTAGAAAGCATATAAGGAGGGTGTGTTTTCTCCCACAAGTCATGATCAAGTTTGATAGAGAATTGTTGAACATTTTGGAGCCTCATTGTGAAAGGAGTGTAGGTATCCAGTTCACATTGTCATTATTTGAACCGGAATTAAGTTTTGTTTATATGATAACCCACTGAATTTTGGTGTTGTTTTTTTTTAATTATAGCATCTTGTATAATCCTAATATATAATGTATGTAGGAGAACATATTTAACCCTGAGAATACATGAGTGTGAATGGTTGATTAAATTATTTTAGCTTAAAAACTATTATGAGCTCCCTCCCTCATATTAGAGATAACTCACTAATGCTAACTTCTATCTAAAATTCATCCCTGAAACAGACTTTAATTGGACTCATATATTAATCATTTTTTCACCTCTCTTATTCCAGGCTTTACTTCTATGCCTGGAAATAGATTCCTGGAAACTCTTCTCTAAAGTCTTCCCTGGCCTCTCGTGTTCATCAATGCTATGCCTGTCAAATTCTTAACTTGATTGATCCCTAACCAATGCATTCTACATCTGCATGTGCAGAGTGTGTTACCCAAATCCACACTGGTCAAGGTGCAGAATGTTCTTCCTCATTAAAGTATGTAAGTGATTAGCTTGCCCCTGAGGTTTCACCTGCAGGTTCTAGGCTCTGAATTTTAAACACAGACATATGAATATCACTTGTAGCTTTGCATCCTAGATAATTAAGGAAAAGTCTTAAGAATCAGACAATGATATAGATTGCTAGCTAATGTACATCTCAGTGCATTTATTGAACAATTGCTATTCATCTGGTCAAAATATATCTTTATTCATATCTATTTAATACTGTATTCTATACCCATTATTTTTCTTAATTTACAATGTATTTCTCCATTATTAAAGATATTTTCATAAAAATACATTATTATGAAAACACACAAAAACACCAATGAAAATGTGATGAAAAATTTCTGGAAATGGATAGATAGATGGTTGCATAACACTAAATTTTCACTACTGAATTATCTACTTTAAAATGGGAAATTTTGTGTTACGTATACATTACTACAATAAAAACACATATAAAATACTTAGGGTAGCACCCAGATATATCCATTTGTCTTGTGTTTGTTATTACTTGCATTCTTTTCTGAATATGTATACATGTATATATAACAACATGTTATCATTAAAATAAGTCTTCCTTATTCTGCCTCATCATATGCCATGAAAAAAAAAGCAAGGTCATCTTCAAATGGCAGAAAATAATTTAAGCATTTTTAATACAAATTTTAATGTATAATCTTATTATTGTTAGACTTTGACTCTATTTCCACTGGTTTGCATTATTATATTTAAACCAAACTGACATGAATATCCCTAAGTGAATTACTAATTCTTTTCCTTCTTCAGTATGTTTTCCTGAAGTTAGAATTAAATTCTTTTTACTAATTGAATTTCCACACTACCATGGGGTCTTAAGAGGACTCTTTTTCTTCCTTAAAGCTTTAAGGATATGGGTCAGGGGAGTTCTACATATGTGAAATATAAGATTTCTTATAGAAGGCTAGTAAGGATGCTCTGGACGTTGCAAATGTCTCAGTATGTTTATTCTTGTTTTCTGGGTAGTGATGCCAGGTGAGTTTGCATGCTCAGCAGAAAAGAAAGAGGCTGGTTTCTACTCTGCATTAGGAAGCCTTGTTTCACCACAACACAGTTTCTCCATTCAGCATTTCAGGTGCTTTGTGATCTTAATGCCTGTTGATGGTATAATCAGCCTCACTACCAATATTGGGGCATTTCTCAAATACTCCAAATTGTAATTGACTGTTTCCCCTTTTATTTACTTGGTGATAGTGTATATATTACTCAAGATAAATCTATGGATCCCTCACTCTGCTGTGCTATCCTCTTCTCAATTGAGAAAATTTTGAAATAAAATATATATGCCAAGAGTCAAAGGGTCACACAAGTGATAATAATGTGGTGATTTGTTCATGAATAGTTCAGTAATGATGATGCATGGTAACATTATTCAATTTTTCATACATTATTTCAAACATGTAACTGCAAGAAATAGGATCTTCATAGGTAAAGGAGCAGAGTATAGACTTACCGGTTAGATTACTTGTTTATCCTTGGAAATAGCACAGATTTAAGAGTCACTTTTCCTTTTTCTAAATGGAAAGAGTTATAACAATCTTGTGCCTTTTTTCAAAACACAAAAAACGCAATATATGAGAAAAGCACAGTAACTTTTAGCTGTCTGGTATTATTGATTCATTTCCATTGTATTGAGGAAAGCGTGCAAACTCACATTGGTTCCTTTTTATTGGTGAAGTCATCTGAAATATGTGCAATGTCTCCTAATGCTTCACATGATGCAGTATCATATTTTCATGTTCCCTGTTAAAAAAAATCAATGTCCTGTGATGATTAATTTCATGATGCCAGCAATACAGTCTGTCTCAAAAGCCTAAATAACACATTCTGGGTTGGTGAGTGAGGTTTCTAGGAGTCCCAAGCTTAATTTTCTCTATTGGACATGCCTGGCTGTGATGATCCAAAATGAAAATTCTTTGTAACATTTATATTAAGACTGGGAACAAATGAACAATATCTATGAGATGTCTGAGAGTAAAATGACCTATGGGAATATTTGTCTCTGAGTGTTAAAATTCCTATGGGAGAATTTTCTCTCAGGGTCAATTAAACAGATTTAACCAGAGATTTCTTAATAAATAAATTATTAGAAGAAAAAATAATAATTTGCACAATCTCATCAACAAGTGTTTGGATATTTGGTGAGGTCAGGCTTGTCTACTCTGACAATAATCTCTCCTGCAATTTAATATGTTTTATTTTATTCAATGAACCTATATCCATATGGTCCAATAGCTCTGAATATAACTTATCCTGTTTTTAATCCTCTAAGATTTATCACAGTGTACTAAATTGATGCTGTCTCAGATTAGACTATGAAATTAATCCTTATCATTCATTTGTTTCACTTCCCTCAATTTTTCAGTTTTGAAACAACACACAACCATGGTCATACTCTGCTTCTTGCCTGCCAAATAGAAGCCTGTGTTCTACCCCAAGCTAGGGATTCTTTACTCGGCCTCAGTATGTCTTAATGGTTTGTCTCTTAGTATTTTACCTTAGCTATCATAGATCACACTTGGCTTACACCATTTATCAAATGTGTATCTGTTTTTATATGGAGATATATAAGCCAGTAATTACCTTTTCATCGTATTCATACCTTTCTTTTTTTTTTTTTCTTTTGGTTTTATCTTTTCATTTTTTTTTTAAAAGATCCTTAAATATCATAAATATTACAGAGTATAAATAGGGGATTCTCATATGCCCTGCTCCCCACACCTCCCACATTTTTCCACATCAACAACACCTTTCATTAGTGTGGTACATTCATTGCAATTGATAAACACATTTTGGACCATTGCTATGAAGCCTGGGTTAGAATTTACATTGTAGTTTACACTCTTTCCCACTCAATTCTGTAGGTTATGGCAAGATATATAATGGCCTGTATCTGTCATCGTAATGTCATTGAAGATGATTCCCTGGTCTCAAGATTGCCTCCATTTTACACTGGTTTTTACCTCTCTCTACCCTCAGAATCTCCAGTGGTCACTGCTTCCACATCAGCGATATTTATTCCTTGTTAGAATCACAACTAGTCAACAGTAGAATACTTGTAAGTCTACTTTTGTCCATAGTTCATTCCCCAGTCCTGAGGATTCTGCAGTGGTGATGTCCACTCCAACTTTAATTGAGGGAGGCTTTGATCTCATATGGCTGATGGAAGGGAGTCTCTTGCATGCAGTTGTAGACATTTTGGTTCCTTGGTATGATGGTTATCCAACATCTCCTCCTTGTTAGTTGCCTTGGTGAGACCAATATACTGGAGAGTAGGTACTGCAACTCCATTGACATCCAGGGCCCAGCTGATGCATGAAAATCTCAAAGATTTAAGTCTCTTGGATGAACATCTATCAACTTTAATACTAATTATAAGTTCAAATAGAAGGAGAGAAGAGCCCTGTGTAGGGAAAACACAATTGAGTCCTACTCTGTCACTCTGGGGAGCATAAATTTCAAAATAGGTCTCACTGGCAATGGAACATATTCCTGAGTTATCCTCCCTTGCTCTAGTGTCTGGATGTTTCCAGAGCCCTCAGGAGCCCCATTATTTGGCATAGAATCTACTTTGGCAGTCAATGAGATGCTGCTGAGACATGCATAAGTGTTATCTGTGAAATGACCTCCAGACTCACTTTGAAGACTCTTAGTCATGTAAACTCATTTATCTTTACCTTTCCCCCCTATTAGTCAAGGCCGTTTTGTTCCAGCTGCATTTCTTGTTGGTACTTGTTAGCAATCCCTAGGTGAAAGGGAGGCATATTCCTGAGAGTCATGCCCCATGTTGGGGGGAAGTTATGGCATTTTTATGCTGAGTTTGGCTTAGAGAGAGGCCCCATTTGAGCAATAAGGTTGCTCCTAGTAGGTAACACCTAGGCACCCTACAATATTAGGCTAAGTTTCAATTTTAAGAGTGAAGCCACATAAGCATAGTCATCAGTTTCAGGGGCCCATCAATGAACCACACTCCCTTGTACTAAGGGAAGTGATGATTTTCCATTAGATAATGTGGCAGAGCTTCCCAGGATGGGAATTTGATATTCTTTTGGTTGTTTTGAGAATCACCACCCACTGTGGCAATGCCCTAGGAACATTTGAACACATTTATATGACTTATATTCACGCCCAGGTGAACTTACTCCCATGTATCTCCCATCACTGACACCCCACTCCCATGGTCCTTCACTGCTACAGTTGTAATCTTTCTGTGATCCAAAACTTCTTAAAAAATGAAGCAAACAAAAGAGCCAAAAACAATTAATAAAAAATGACATAATAATGATAGTTTAAACATAAGAAATAATATACACAAAAATTAAGAAAAAGAAAATAAAATTTAAACATTAAGATATTAAAAAATAATGAAAAATGTTTTAAAAACTATTTTGCCTTTCACCACTGTAAGATTTGTTGTCCTATATGTATAGTGACATTTTCTTCCATTTATTCCCCCAATGTCTTACTTTTCTTCATTTTGTCTTCAAAGAGTTTTAGGTCACAGTAAAGTTACATATAGAAAAGAGGGGACTCCCATTTACCCAATATCCTTAACCTTTTATCCCTTACAATATAAATAAACTTTTGATATGTGGATGATACATTGGTTACAGCTGATGTGTAAATACTGAAACATATCTACTAACAATAGTCAATGGTTTACATTATGGTTTATATTTTGGACCATACATTTTTATAAACTTTTGATGAAATTTAACATGGCTTGTATCCATCATTGCAAGATCATGTAGAACACTTCCATTGCCCCCAAAATACCTCCTGTTCCATCTATTCGATTCCTCCCTCCCCCTCCCCATGGGTCGCACAGCGACCACCAGGCTTCACTCCTTGAAGGACAAGATTCATTGTTACTTACAACACTGCGAGCATGACAAACTGGGCTGTCCTCTATTAGGTATCACCCATGCTCTCAAGTGACTCCTGCTGCTTTGTTTGAGAATATAGAAGGCCTCCCATGGAAGGGAGTCCAACTCCTTCCCACTCATTTTTTGGGTCTCCACCCACTGAAACAACACAATGTGACAGAATAATCACTTGCACACTTCCTAGAAGCTTGACCCAGATGAGTCCTGTCCCAATTCCCCACCCTTTGAACACCCTAAACCTGTATCCCTTCTTTCTCATATTGCCAAAAGAGTTTTCCCTACATTGTAATTTCAACCATGTACCTGCCAATACCCAGTATTCACCTGCTCCCACCCCTCCCCTTACCTTAGTTCCATGCACCATCCCACTTAACCTCCCCACACTATTGCCCTATCAAACCTGCACCAACCAAGCCAATATCATCATTACAGTCCTATCATATCCCTTCAGTGCACAACTACACACTTTCACCTTATTTTAGATTTTGCCTGTATGGGCGTTGACTCTGAACCTTATTCTCCCTTTAAATTTCCTGTAAACCTATCTTCCAGACTGTAGCCCTGTGAGCTTGTTCAATTTGCCTAATTCAGATCAGTGAGGTCAGGTAATATTTGTCCTTCAAAGTCTGGCTTCCTTCACTAAACATAAGGTCCTCAATATTCATCCATGTTATCCCCGATGTTACCACTGTCATCCTTTCAGCTAAGTAATATTCCATCTTATGTAAACACCACATTTTGTTTATCCTTTCATCTGTTGATGGGCATTTGGGTTGATTCCAACATTTGGCAAAAGTGAATAATATCCCTGTGAACATTGGTGTGCATATATCTGGTTGTATACTTGCTTTCAATTATTCTGTATTTATAGATAGCTGTGGAATTGCTGGATCATATGGCAGATCTATATTTAGATTTTTGATGAACTGCCAAAGTGTCCTGCACAAAGCCTACATGATTCTACATTCCCCTCAGCAGCGTATGAGGGATACTTTTCTTCTACGTCCTCTCCAACACTTATATTCATCTCTTTTTTTAAAAAGCCACCAGTCTATTTGTTGTAATATGATAATTCTTTGTAGTTTTCATTTGCATTTCCCTAATTGCTAGTGATGTTGAGCATCTTTTCATGTGTTTTATAGCCATTTGTATTTCTACTTTTGAGAAGGGTCTATTCAGATCACTTGACCATTTTTTAAATGGGGCGATTGTCTTTTTATTTTTGAGGTGCAGGATTTCTTTATATATGCTGGATATTAGGCTCTTATCAGATATATGGTTACCAAAAATTTTCTCTCATTGGGGAGGCTGACTTTTCACTTTCCTGACATTCTCCTTGAGGTACAAAAGTTTTTAATTTTGAGGAGGTCCAATTTATCTTTCTTTTTTTCACTTTTCATGCTTTGGGTGTGAAGTTCATGAATCCACTTCATATTACAAGATCCTGCAGATGCTTCCCTACATTAACTTCCAAGGTCTTCCTGGTCTTGGTATTTATAAATAAGATTTTTGATCCATCATGAGTTAATTTTTGTGTAAAGTGTGAGATGGTGTTCTTCTCTCATTATTTCGGACATGGATATCCATTTTGCCAGGTACCATTTGCTAAAGAGGCCATTCTTACTCAGTTGAATGGGCTTGGTTTCCTTGTCAAATATCAGGTGACAGTTTATGTGAGGATGTATATCAGAACTCTCATTTCAGTTCCATTAGTCAGTATGTCTATCCTTATGCCAATACCATGCAGTTTTGACCCCTGTAGCTTTTAAGTATGTTTTAAAATAAGGGAGTGTGATTTCTCTGATTTCATTTATGTTTTTCCATATGTTTTTGGTTCTTTGGGGTCTCTTACCCTTCCAAATAAATTTTCTAGTTAGATTTTCCATTTCAGGAAAAATGCTGCTGTGATTTTTATTGGTATTGCATTAAATCTCTAGATCATTTTGGGTAGGACAGAAATCTTAATGAGGTTTAGTCTTCTTATCCATGAACAGGGAATATTTTTCCATTTATTTAAGTCTTCTTTGATTCCGTTTAACAGTATTGTTTACATCTTTAGGTAAATTTATTCCTAGGTATTTGATTATTTTAGTTGTTAATGTAAATGGGATTATTTTCTTAGATTCTTTCTCAGATTGTTCATTTTTTGTGTACAGAAATGCTACTGATTTTTCCACATAGATCTTCTACCATCTAAATTTACTGAACTGATGCATAAACTCTAGAAACTTTTTTGTGGATTTCTCAGTTCTTTCTCGTATAGGATCATGTCATCTGGAAATAGTGAAATTTGTACTTCTTCCTTTCCAATTCGAATGACTTTTATATCTTTTTCTTGCCTATGAACTCGAATAAGTACTTCTAAGACAATGTTAAATAGAAGCACTGAAATTTGGCATCCTTGTCTTGTTGCCAATTTTAGAGGGAAAACTTTCAATATTTCAGCTTTGAATATGATGTTAGCTGTGGGTTTTTCATATATACCCTTTATCTTATTGAGGACATTTCCTTCTATTGTTATCTTTGTATTGTTTTTATCAGGAATGTTTGCTGTATTTTGTTGAATGCTTTTTTTTTTTTTTG
>JAQZBX010048580.1:0-20162 GCA_029593785.1 Cabassous unicinctus
CAAAAAACACAGACTGGCAGAATGGATAAGAAAATATGAGTCACTTATATGCTTGTCTGCAAGAGACAAACCTTAGACCCAAGGATACCAACAGATTGAAAATGAAAACCTGGAAACATATTCCATGTATGCAGTAATAAAAAAAAAAACCTCACTAGCTATATTATATTAGATGAAATAGACTTTAAAAGATACTAGTAATGTGCAATATGAGGAGGAAGTCAGGAAAATAAAATCCATTTACAATAGTGACTAAAAGAATCAAATATTTAGGAATTAACTTAACCAACTATGTAAAGCACTTGTATTCAGAAACCTAAAACTCATTTTTAAAAGAAATTAAAAATGACCTAAATAATTAGAAGAACATTCCATGCTCATGGATTAGAAGACAAAATATCATGAAGATGTCAATTCTACCCAAATTGATATATAGATTCAATGTAATCTGGATAAAAATTCCAACAGCATTTTTTATTAAATGGAAAACACAATTATCAAATTTATTTTGAAGGGTAAGGGGATTTGAATAGCCAGAAGCATCTTAAAAAGGAAGAGCAAAGTTGGAGGACTCACACTTCCAGACTTTAAATCATATTACCTAGCTACAGTGGGAAAAAATAACAGCATGGTACTGGCATAAAGACAGACACATAGGCCAATGGAACCAAATTGATAGTTCAAAAACAGACCCTCACATCTATCGTCAAGTGATTTTTGACAAGCCTGTCAAATCCACCCAGTTGAGGCAGAACAATCCATTCAACAAATGATTCTGAGAAAACTGGATATCCAAAGCCAAAAGAAGGAAAGAGGACCCTTATCTCACACTTTACACAAAAATTAACTCAAGATGGATAAAAAAAACCTAAATATAAAAGAAAGAACCATAAAGCTTCTAGAAGAAAATGTAGGAAAATATCTTCAAGACCTGGTGGTAGGTGGTGGATTTTTAAAGGAGATAAGAGGAGGACTGAGATGAACTACTTATGTTTAATGTATGTAGAATTTTTAATTAACTTTCCTGTAAAAGTGTGGAAATGTATAGAGTTGATGGTACACATTATATTGTGTAACAGTTGGTTTATAAATGGGGCTGTGGCTGAAAAGTGTAGTTTAGGGATGTAAATGCCAATTGAAAGAAAGCCAGAGAATAATCTAGGGACTGAATAACACAGTAAACCCAGAGGTGGATGAGAATTGTGGTTGATGGTACAGATGCAAAGGTGTCCTTTGTGAGCTAGAGCAGATGTACATCACTATTGTAGGGTGGTGGGAATGTGGAAAAGCATGGGAAAATACAACTGGAGTGACCTATGGACTATGGTTAACAGTAATAATGTAATATTCATTCATCGTTGCCAAAGATGTACTGTGTTGATAATGGAGTATGGAAAAAGTGTGCCAAATGTCCACTACGGACCTGGTAATAGTCTGATATTATCTCATAATCTGTAAAAAATGTTCCACCACAGTGTGGTGTGTTGATAGAGTGGTGTTGTATAGGAATTCTGCACATGTGCATGATTATTTTTTATGTTTACAACTTTTGTCATAAAAATATATTAAAAAAATAATAGGGTAGGTTGGGGGGAAAATACACCAAATATAAGATAAGGACTATAGTTACTGTTAAGATTTTGATTATATTCTTTCATAATTTGTCACAAATGTCTAACAACAATGCAAGGTTTTGGTAGTGGGTTGATGTATGGGACCCCTGTATGATGTTATGCATGTTTCCTTTGTAAGTTCACTTTTGCTATATACTTATTATTTATGTATGTTCATGTATAAATGATATAAAAATAACAATAATACGGTGGGTAAATGGAAAAATACACCAAATGTAAGATATTTTAGTTAGTAATAATATTTTGAGAATGTTTTTTAATCATTAGTTAAAAATGTTTCACAACAGTGCAAAGTATGGGTGATAGGGTGAGGTATGAGGTATGAGGTATGAGAGCTCTGTATGATGTTCTGCATGTTTGTTTTGTAAGTTCACAACTATTACTATACACTTATTGTTTATGTATATTTATGTATGATTGATATACAAAAATAAATTTTTAAATTAAAAAAAAATCTAGGGATTTGTGCTCTGTTGTAGTTTGCTGCATTGATCAGCTAATTTAGATCCCTGAGGAGGTGGTAATGCTCTTCATTGCATCAACCCCACTCAAGCAAAAGTAGCAGAGTTAGAGTCAGTACCTCTTTTTTTTATCTATCACTTTTCATCTTTCCATTCCCAGTTTGGCAGCAAAACCAATATGACAAGCCACAAACTGACAGCTCTAGCCCTTATCAAGAAACTAAAGTAATTTTATTTCCATAGTAAAAACATAATATACAGAATATAGAGTTCTCAACAATAACAACAAATAAATTAACACAAAAAGAAACAAGAAACTATGGCACATCAACAGGAAAATAAAATAATTTGACAGAACACATCCCTGAGAAAGCCAATATATTATACCTATTAATTAAAGATGTTAAATCAACTTAAATATCTTCAATGAGCTAAAGGGATCCATTGAGAAAGAAATAAAGGAA
This sequence comes from Cabassous unicinctus, assembly GCA_029593785.1. Taxonomy (NCBI): domain Eukaryota; kingdom Metazoa; phylum Chordata; class Mammalia; order Cingulata; family Chlamyphoridae; genus Cabassous; species Cabassous unicinctus. The sequence goes on from JAQZBX010048580.1 coordinate 2,560, forward strand.
ACTGGGAAAACATATTCAGAACAAAATAAAGAAGTAGAGATTAATAAGTAATAGTAATTAATTTTAATTATCCTTCAAAATAAAGGATTTCATTACCGTAAGACCTGACTTACAAAAAAAGCCAAAGGTATCCTAAAAGCTGAAATAAAAGGACACCAAAAGGTAATATGAAAGCATAAGAAAAAATAACAACATTGCTAAAGATATCTATATAGGTAAATATAAAACCTGTGGTATTTTACTTTGGATTTTTTAACTGCTTTCCTCCCCACATCATGTAAAAGGCAAATATGTAAAACATGAATTAAAATCAATGTTAAAGGGCATACAATAGGGTGGGCCAGTTGTAGCATGCAGATGTGCAGTCTGGGTGCTTTGGTTATGCCTGGCGGGGCCCACACCACTGCCCTGTGCCCCACATGGCCCCAGTGGCCAACACCTCGAGCCAAGCCAGTCTGTCCATGCCACTGAAGTGCAGGACATGTAGCACTTGAGGCTGTAGCTGACCATGGCCATGCTGTCTGTGAAAGGAAAGGTGCTGGTGTGAGCCACAGGGGGAACAGGGTGCATGCTGCAGGAGCCCACCAACTACTTCCTGGTGTCTCTGGCAGGAGCCAGTGAGGTCATCTGGGTTGCTCACCATCCTGTTTGCCATCACCATCAGCCTGGGTTCTTACACTGACTTTTTTTTTTTAATTTTACATTTTATTGTAATTAATTTAAATTTGAAAATTCATACACAACTCAGTTATTGCAAACTTTTTAAGTGTGTCTGAAACAACTTGGATATGTGAAGCTACTTTTTCAACTGCAAATTATATGAAATCTAAATACAGATCACACACATTCATTAAAATTAGAGCATTTGAATTGAGATGCTCCATAAGTATAAAATATACATTGGATTTTGAAATCTTAAAATGAAAAATAATATAAAACATATCATTAATAATTTTCATTATTCACATGTTGAAATGTCAATATTTTGTTTATATTGGGATAAATTTTTAAAGTTACTCTCATCTGTTTCATTTTACTTTTTAAAATGTGGCAATTAGAAATTTTTAAATTCCATTATTTAGCTCACATTAAATTCCCACTGGACAGTGCTGATCTACATAAAAAAATTTTTTGAAGTACGGACGTAAACAGTTATGAAAATGCTGAGTCCAACCAGTAAAGGGAAGGGAAAAAAAAGGCTCTGGGAAGTGAATCTAGTTCACCTTAGAGGAGTATGAATTGGCATTATGTGAAAGAATTGAATTTATTGTCCTTCTTAGGAAAGGAGGAAGGGAATTATGCTCTTGGTCTTGTGGAGGTAGTAACAGCAGCTTCAGTGCTTTTTGATTTGGAAAGCCCGGCCCAGGTACCATCATGCCAAGGCCAATGGAAGCCTGTGCCCCCGCCGGGAGCCCATGGGAGAGCTTGTCAGTCACTGAGCACCCCAGCAGGGCCACGTCTGAGGCGAGGCGGTTGACCAGTTTTCCTCTGTGAGTCTTGTAAAGAAAGCAGCCTCCTGCCTCTGGACGAGGCAAACAGCGATGCGCTCAACCTGGTCACGACGCGCTGCCCTGAGGACTGCAGGAGGTGAACACGGATAGCTTGGCATCAGCTCTGCCCAGAAACACGCCGCTGAGCACAGGCTGAGGCTGGGGAGGCTGTTGATGTAGTCCACACTGGGACTGGTGTAGACGACATGGATAATCATCCCTAGGAGGAGAGGGTGATGACAATGGACACGGTCAGCAAGCCCAGAGTGGCTCCAGTGCTCAGGTCCCCAAACCCAGGAGCTTCTTCACCTCCCAGCGGTGGCATCTCCAGTCGTCTCCCTGAGCCGCAGCGGCTAGCGGAGGCGCAGACTCGGCCCCGGCCCAAGAAGAGGTGGTGAGGGCGTGCGGGAGCCAGGGCGTCCACTCCCGGCAGCGCGCGGAGGCACCAGCGTGGAGACTGGCGGTCCAGGGATCGCAACAGTGCGGGAGCAGCCACTCCGCCAGCAGCGCGGGCGCACTGTGCCAGGGCCCCAGGCAAGCCCCAGCACTCGGTTCTGGAGCCCACACAGAAGCCACCGCCCGGGAGTCACCACGGCTGGTCCGGGCCCCGGGGGAGGAGCAGCGACCAGGAGCGCATGGCACTGGGCCTCGAGCGCCCACGGCTTCTTCCGCGGCCTGAGCCTGGCAGCGCCAGTAGCCCTGCTGCCTAAGACTCTGGCCTCAGGTGCGGGGCGTGGACACGCCTCCTGCCCCGCCTGCCGCCTTGCACTGATTTCTAAGGCTTCCTTTTCCTTGACTGATTCATGTTAGTGTTCACACACGGGCACTCGGCTATCTGTATCCTACTCAGGTATTATAAATTGATCACTGGCACCCGGGAAAGACATGCCATTGCTGTCCTCTGAGTTCTTGCATTTGGCATTGGACTAATTCCATTCTTGGTGTGGAATAGCAAAGTGTCACAAACTGCATGGAGCCCTGGGAAGGAACCATGAATGAAAGCTGCTGCTTTTCAAGTGTCATTTTGAGAATATTTTCTCCATGAGCTAAATTGTATATTTAAATTTCTTTGGTTGTGTCCTACAATCTCTGCTCATAATCATGGTTATCTACATAAAGATTTTCATGGTGGCCTGCAAGCAGCTTCTGTGCATGAAGCTTATGGACCAAAGACCAGACTCGAGCAGGAGCTCCATGCAGCCAAATCCCTGGCCATGATCATGAGGATTTTTCTTTGGTGCTGGTTTCCAGTACATGCCATATTCTGTGTCACTCTTTCTCAGCCATCTTGGGCTAAGGATAAGCCAACTGGGCAATGAACATGTACATTCTCCTGTCACATGCCAACTCAATTTCTATCCCTTTGTCTATACCTACTGGAACTGAAGCTTCTGCTATACTTTTCATAAAATCAACTCCAGGGATGTTCTCTGCCACACAGATCTCCTCAAGAATAGAAATGGGATGGTGGGAGTACAGCCTGCTCTTGACCTATGACCTATACACTGGTCCATTTGAGGAGAAGGCACAAATTCATGATAAAAAAGGACATGATATGAGTGGCATGTTCTCATTATTACAAGTGTATGGGCTGCCACTCCTGCATGATTCCCCTGAGTTATCACATACCTGGCAAATATGCACATGTTATTAGTAGATCCCAAGTGTTGACAAATATAATTTTGTGGTATTTATGGTTCCACTTGCCTATTCCTCGTATGTGGTTGATGTTGATGGCATCAATGAATTCTAAAAGACTTTTTTTTAAGAATCTATATTTTTCATGGTATGAAATAACTGAAGTTATTTTTCTGTGAAAAACTAAACTATTATACTATTATAACACAAATAGTTTAACTTAGAGACAATGGAAAAATCAGAATAGGTTATACTAAAAATGTATAATTGTTCCTAGGAAGGCTACTGGAAAATAAAAATATAATTCTTTAATCAAGAAACTGCTGTTAATTTAGGGAATTGATACTCTCAAAAATTCTTAAATACATTATTATCAGATACCAATTTTGAGCTCCCTTTTTTCCATATACAGAAAACTTAATCTAGAGGAAGGAACTGGAGCAATAGGATACTCCCTCAGTTAGATTCTGTTTCCCCCTTCCATAGTTAGGTAGTGTTTTTTACTTCTCTCCCAAGTTCAAGTTTGACCAAGTTGTTAGAACACAAGATGTGAAAATCTTACTACATAAAATTATGCAAATATTTGTGTATATCAGGTGAAGGAAAGAAAACTTTTCTAAAAAAGGCATACAATAGTTTTTAAAAAGATGTAAACAGATACAATAACAATATAAATGGGAAGATAGATATATAGGAGTGCATTTAAATATACTACTGAAACTAATTTAGTAGTGTTTGAATTATGTTCTAGGGACCTTAAGAGTTTAATTATAATTACAAAAGTAATAACTAAGAAAATAAATAGAAAAATAAAGAAAATGAAAGAAAGAAAACAAAATATTACAATAGAAAACATCAATTAGATTAAAAAATAAAAAGCAGGAATGGTTGCATTGAGGAAGTAAACAACCAAGATATACAGAAAACAAATAGCAAAGTGGCAGAAGTAAATGCTTCCTAATCAGTTTTAATTTGAAGTGCTAATGGAATAAACTTTCTTATTAAAGGGAAGAGCCTGGAAGATTGGATGAAGAAACAAGATCCATCTACATGTGGCCTACAAGAGACACACTTTAATACAAAGAAAAAATGAGGTTGAAAATATTAAGGTGAAGAGATATTCAATTAAATATTAATCAAAACAAACCTGGGACGCCTATATTATATATATTTTTAACCTGGGTCTCAGGTAAAAAAATTTATAAGAGACAAAGAAGGACATTATATATTAAAATAAGTTTCATTCCAGAAAAAAATACATAAAACTCTTAAACAAATATGCACCTAACAACAAAGCCCAAAAGCCTAAATCAAAAATTGACAGAATTAAAGGGATAAATAGACATAGATGTACAATAAAAATTGGAGACTTCAATACAACACTTTCAACACTTGGTAAATTATCTAAACTGAGGTTTAGTATGGAAAAAGAGAACTTTAATAACAGTACCAACCAAGTAGACCTAACCACTATCTGGAGCACTCTACAAAACAACAGAACACACATTCCTTTCCAGTATGCATAGATCATTCTCCAGGTAGACCACATGTGATTATGCAAATTAAATATTTATACATTTAGAAATAATGGAATCATATACAGTATTTTCTCAGATTACAATGGAATGAGTTTAGGAAATATAAAAGAAACAAATGTAGAATATTTACTAGTATGTAGAAATTAAACAACACATTATTAAACAAGCAGCGGATCAAATATGAAATCACAAGGGTAATTATGAAATACATAGAGATGAATGAAAATGAAAACACAACATACCAAACCTTAAGTGAATTAGCAAAAGCAGTGCTCAGAGAGAAATTTATAGCTTTAAATGACTACATTTTTTTAAAAGTAGAATTTTTATAAATCAATTACCTAACTTTGTAGTAAAGGTAATTAGAAAAAGCAGATCAAAGATATACTCAAAGTTACAAGAGGGAATTAAATTATAAAGATTAGAGGAAAGATAAAGGAAATAGGAAATAAAAAAACAATACAGTGATGACATCAGCATGGTGATGCAAGATATCCCCTGAAAACATCTCCCAGAAATTTATCAAACAAAGAACAAATCCCTTTATCTTAAAACTCAAGTGGATGGTAAAGATGAGTGAAGGACTACACAAATGCTGAATCAATCTCAGGAAGGAAATTTCTATCCTGGACACTGGTTAGCTCCCCTTCCCCTCATTTGGTTCCATCCTCTAAAAAGACACATAAAGGCAACATGGCCTGGCTCCCTCCAATGACAGAATGATACTGTAGGCTAACAGCAGCTAGTTAGAACTCCATGCATATCCAGACACAAGGACCTAAGTTCATATAAATCCAGGCTAAAACAGAAGCCACAGAGTATTGCTGAATACAAAAGGATCTTCATCAGGGAGATAGAGAGACAGAGACAGAGACTTTGATAGAAAAGTAGTAAGAAGTGTTGTGTCTTCAGTTTCCTACTTTCAGTCAGCTGGACATGTAAAGACAAAACAGACTTCTCTGAAGTGACACACCTTTATGGCTTTACAACATCTGGGTCCCCAAAAGGAATACCCTGATGGGGAAAACTGGAGGCAGAAAATAAAGATGGGCATTAAACTGACCTTCTGTGGTATAGGATGGGTGCCAGAATTGAAAAGGATAAAAAAAACAGGGCTCTGAACATATGTAGAGTCACAAGAACTGGAGAGAAAAGACTGCACAAAAGCAAACAGAACAAAATAAGATTCCCAGAGAATGAACAGAAGAAAGGAAGATTTCTCCTGGTGGTGAAACAATTGCACAAAAGCTGCAATCTAAAAAAAATGTACCATAGATCCAGGGAAAGAATCAGAAAAAGAAGAGCTGAGAAAATCTAAGAAGATAAATATGAACTATTCCAAAGGTTTAGAAAAAGTTTGAGTAAGCACCAAAAAAAAGCCTTAACACAAAAGAAATCATCAATAACACCCCAGACAATATGGATAAATGGACCCTCAATGTTAACTCATCCAGATAATCAGAAGCCTAGACATCAGAAAAAATTTACATGCCATACTAAGAAACAGAAGCATGGCTTAGTTTAGGGAACAAATTAAAACTTCAGAGTAAATTGAGAAGTTGGAACAACTAATCCAATATATTCAAAGAAATCTCCTAAAGGAATTCAAGTAAATGAAGGAAAATGTGCACAAAGAGATAAAGGATATTAGGATGAAAATGTGTGAACATAAAAAATGGAAAGTATAAAAAGAAACATATGAGAAATTAAAGAGATGAAAGGCACAATAGTAGAGATTAAAAATGCTCTAGAGTCATACAGAGCAGAGTTGAGAAGGTAGAAGAAAGAATCAGCAAACTACTAGACAGGAAATTGGAATCATACAGTGAGGGAAAAGAATAGAAAGAAATCATCAGTGCCTGAGTGATTTGAGTGACAGCATGAAGCACACAAACATACATATCATGATTGTCCTAGGAGGAGACGAGAAAGAAAAGGGGCAGAAAGAATATTTGAGAAAAGATGAAAACTTCCAAAATCTTTTTTTAAACCTTTTAAAATGATGTTTATCATTTACACATGAACATAAATAAACAATAAGTGTATAGTAAGAGTTGTGAACTTACAAAACAAACTTGCATATCATCATATAGATCTCCTATACATTACCTCACCAACAACAACTTGCATTGTTGTGAAACAATTGTTACAAACTATGAAAGAGCATGATAAAAATATTACTATAGCCAATATCTTACATTGATGTCTATTTCCCCCAACCCATCTCATTATGAACGTGCTATATTAGTATTATATACTTGCTATAGTTCTTGAGAGAACATTCTCACATTTGTTCTGTTAACCACAGCCCAACTTCCACCACAGGATTCAGTGTGTTATAAATCCCATCCTTTGTAAAATCCAGTCAAAGTGTACACTCAGTGGCTCTCATATTCATCACAGAGCTGTACTGCTATCACCTCAGTCAATTTTCAAACATTTTCATTACTAAAAAAAAGAAAAGCCCACACCCTTTTATATCTCCCTATTGATATCACTTAGAATTGATATAGTATCTTTTCGGCATTTTTGCAAAAACATTACAATATTGCTGTTAACTATCATCCAGAAATTACTTTTGTTGTAATTTTCCCATGTACTACTATATTCTTAACACTTTGTAAATGATGAATAACCTCATAAACTATTAATCACAATCTTCATCAACAACCAAAATCACTATATTATACAGTACCTAGATTATTTTCTAGCTTCCTTTTAACTGAAATATGACATCCACAGACTACCACTTTCAGCCACAAACACATTTCTAAATCAGCAGTATTAGTTATGCTCACTATAGTGTATTACCATTAACTATATTCATTTCCACACATTTACAATAAATCTTATTAAAAATTCTACATACATTAAGCATCAACTCCCATTTCTCAATCCACATTCTATTTCCTAGTAACCTATACTCCATGAGCTTACTCATCATATTTGGGTCATTACAGTGACATGAAACAATATTTGTCCTTTTGGGTTTGACTCATTTCACTCAACATAATGTTGTCATATGCATCCTGATTTCATTTTTTCTTAAGTTTGAATAGTATTCCATTTAATGTATAAACCACATTCTGTTTATCCACTCCTTGTTTGATGGACTCTTGGGTTGTTTCCATATTTTAGCAATTGTGAATAATGCTACTATGAACTTCAGGGTGCGAATGTCAGTTCGGGTGCATGCTTTCAGTTTTTCTGAAAATATTCCCAATATCATGATTGCTGAATCATATGGCAGTTCTCTGTTCCTTTCTTGAGGTACTGCCAAATGGTCTTCCACAAAGGCTGCACCATTCTACATTCCCACCTATAGCGAAGGAGTGATCTTATTTCTGCAAATCCTCTCAAGAACTTGTAGTTTCCAGTTTTGTTTTGTTTTTTAAATTTTTAATCAATGACCACTCTATAAGGTGTAACATCATATCTCATTGTTGTTCTGATCTGCATTTCCCAAGTAGCTACTAATGTTTGAATATTTTAAATGTGCATTTTGGCCATTTATATTTCCACTTTGGAGAAATGTCTAGTTATGTCTTTTGCCCACTTTTAAATGATTTCCTAGTCTTTTTATTGTAGGGTTATATAATCTCTTTATATAACATGGACATCAAATCCTTATTGGATATGTGGTTTCCAAATATTTTCTCCCATTGACTCATTGACTAGGCTGCCTTTTCACTTTCTTGACAAACTCCATTGAAGCACAAGTGTTTAAGTTTGTCTAGTTTCCATTTATCTATTCATTTCTGTGCTTTGTGTGTAAAGTTCAAGAAAACGCTGCCTACCAAAAAATCTTGAAGATGTTTCCCTCTATTTTCTTCTAGAAGTTTTATGGTTGTAGCTTTCATAATTAGGTTTTTCATCCATTTTGAGTTAATTTTGGTATAATATGTGAAATAGAGCACCTCCTTCTTTCTTTTGGATATGGATATCTAGTTCTCCTACCACCATTTTTATAATTGACTGTTTTTTCCCAGCAGGATAGGCTTGACACCCTTGTCGAAAATTACTTTGCCATAAATTTGAGGCTCTATTTCTGAATATTCAAAATATTCCAGTGGTGAACACATCTATCTTTATGCCATTACCATGCTGTTTTTACCACTGTAGGTATGTGATAAGTTTTAAAATCAGGAAGTCAGAGTCTTAGAACCTTGTTCTTTTAAAGTTGTTATTGGCTGTTTTGGACCTCTTTCTCTTCCAAATATATTTGATAATTAGCCTTTCTAATTCTGTAAAAAAGGATATTGGAAGTTTGATTGGGAATGCATTAAAGCTGTAGATTAATTTGGGTAGAATTGACATCTTCACAATATTGAGTCTTCCAATCCATGAACATGGAATATCCTTCCATTTATTTAGATCTTCTTTGGTTTATTTAATAATATTCTGTAATTTCCTGAATACAAGTCCTTTATATTCTTGGTTAATTTTTTCCTAAATATTTGATTCTTTTAGTCATTATGATAAATGGGATTTTTTCCCTGACTTCCTCCTTAGATTATTCATTAGTACTGGATATAATCACTGCTGAATTTTGCATATTAATCTTGTATCCTGCCACTTTGGTGAACTCATCTATTAGTTCTAGCAGCTTTGTTGTAGATTTTGGGGGATTTTTTAAAGATATAGGATCATAACATAATCATATTGTAAAAATTTTACATCTTCTTTACCTATGTGGATGACTTTTATTTCTTGCTCTTGGCTCATTGCCCAAGTAGAACTTCCAGCACCATATTGAAAAAAAGTAGCTGTAGTGGGCATACTTGTCTTGTTCCCAATATCAGCAGGAAAGTTTTAGTCTTTTACAACTGAGTACAATGTTAGCTGTGAGTTTTTACTCTATGCATTTTATGAAGTTGAGAATGTTTTCTTCTATTCCTATCTTTCTGAGAGATTTCATCATCAAGTAAGCATGCTGGATTTTGTAAAATGCCTTTTGCATGCCAATCAAGATGTCATGTGATTTTTCTTTCTCAATCTAGTAAAGTGATGTATTGCACAGGTTCATTTTCTTTGGTTGAAACACCCTTGCATATCTGGGATAAATCCCACTTGGTTATGAAGTATAATTCTTTTACTGTGTTGTTGGTTTCAATTAGTAAGTATTATGTTGAGGACTTTCATCTATATTCATTAGAGAAATTGGTCTTTAACTTTCTTTTCTCATGGTAACTTTATCTGGTTTTGGAATTAGGGTGATGTTGGCTTAGTAGAATAAGTTTGGTAACATTCCCCCCCCCCATTCTATTTTTTGGAAGACTTTGAGAAAGATTGGTATTAATTCTGCATTGATTGGTAAAATTCACCTATGAATCCACCTGGTCCTGTGGTATTCCTTTTTAGGAGGTTTTTGATGACTATTTCAATCTCATTATATGTGATTTTTTTGTCGAGGTCTTCTATTTCATCATGGGTCAGTGTAAGTTGTACATGTGTTTCTAGCAATTTTTCCTTTTCATCTACATTTTCTAGTTTGTTGGCATACAGTTGTTTATAGTATTTTCTTACTATGTATTCATCACATACAAGGTGTATTAGTCAGCCAAAGGGGTGTTCATGCAAAATACTAGAAATCTGTTGGGTTTTATAAAAGGTATTTATTTGGGGTAGAAACTTACAGTTACCAGGCCATAAAGCATAAGTTACTTCCCTCACCAAAGTCTATTGCCACATTATGGGGCAAGATGGCTGCTGACATCTGCTAAGAGTTCAGGCTTCTTAGGTTTCTCTCTTGGCTCAGCTGCTGTGCTTTCTCCAAAAGGCCAGCTGTAGACTATCAGGTGAATGGCTCTGTCTCTCTCCCCAGGGCTCAATTCTTTCTGGGCTCAGCTGCTCTGCTCACCTGTGTGCTTACTTCTTGGGCTCCAGCTCAAAACTCCAATGTCCCTTTCTCTGTGGTGTGGTTTATCTGTGAGTCCCTGCCCACCAAGGAGCAGGGACTCAGCATCCTACTGACATGGCCCAATCAAAGTGCTAATCATAATTTAATCATGCCCAGGTACAGCCTAGTTTACAAACATAATCAAATATCTAATTTTAGAATTCATTAACAATGCCAAACTACTACACAAGGTATGCTCAATAAGACTAAGTACTGATTTCTCATTAGAAACCATGGAGGGGGAAAAGCGGTGGTATGATATAGTAAAGGTTTTGAAAGATAAAAACTGCCAGCCAAGAATTCTTTATCTGGCAAAACTGTCCTTCAAAATTGAGGGAGAGTTTAAAATCTTCACAGATAAAAACAGAAGAGTACATAACCATGAGACCAGATCTACAAGAGATCCTAAAGGGAGTGCTACAACCTGAAAGGAAAAGACAAGAGTGAGAGGACTGGAAAAGAATATAGAAATGATGATTCTAAGTAAGGGTAACAAAAATGTTAAAAAGACAGATAGTAAGATAGGTCAATGGAGAGCCAAAAGATATAATGGATGAAGTAAGTAAACTTTACAATGATAATATTAAATATTAAATGATTGAACTCCCCAATCAAGAAACCCAGACTGCAGATAGGGGGGAAAAATCAGTCATCTATATGCTGTCTACAGAAGCCTCACTTTACACACATGGAAACAAATAGACTGAATGTAAAAAGTTGGAAAATGTTATTCCATGCAAACAGTTGTAGGCTGAAGGCTGAGAGCTGCCCCTTTCTCTGGATAATCACCCTCATACAAGTGAGCTCTCCAACCAGCTGCCACCATCCCTACCCCATACCTGTTACAAGATTCTCAAAAATCCAGTTTAGGGGATTCTCCTTCACTTCCACAAATAAAAAGACAAGTGCATTGATTTTGATTACAAAGGGAAGATGTTGAATTTTCTATGTATATTTTGAGATAAAGCACATCTCTAAACTTAGCATCTATGCACATAAACCTCCATGCCTGTGAGCTACAGACTCTGAGAAACAATGTCAGCAACAATATTTGATTGGTGATGCATCTGGGGATGAACCTATGATACCCTGAGGAAACATGTAGGGCAATGCCCCCCTTGCCACCAAGAGGTGAGATAAGCAAGCACACAGTGGGTGCAATTTCATGTCTGCAAAGGGCAGTGTCAGAAGGGGCCAAGTGTCAGCTCTCCAATGTCCTTGTTAAAGGTCATCATCACAATTCAAGAGAATATTCTGATTAGAATCCCTTACACAATGAGAGTAAGAAGAATCATGTTTGGTGAACATCGTGTTTGCACTGACTTTGACGAGGAATGCAAGTTGGGCTGATGAAAGATTTCTATAAGCTCAAATACTTTAGAAGTCACTGCAGGCCACAGAGGCTTCTATGTTGTAAGAAAAGGCAACTGCCTTCTCTTGAAGCCACAGACCTTTTAGTACTGTCTGAATATGCCACCAGAGAAAGGAGAGTGTAACCGTTGGCCAATTTGATGTAATTATGAATTCCAAAAATATAACCGGATCATGCTTGTAAACTGATCTGTTAATCTGGGCATGATTAGGTTATGATTAGGGTGTTGAGTACCACCCCTTGGTTAGTGGGGAATCAAATATAAAAGACAAGGCAAAGAACAGAGTTAAAGCAGTCTTTTGAGAAGCAGTTTTGATGTTGGAAAGAAGGCCCCAGGAGAAGAGAAGCAAGCTGTTCACCTGATCATCTACAGCTGACCTTGTGGAGGAAACAGGAGCTAAGCCCGGAGAGAAATGCAGCCCCGGGAAGAGAGGAACCCCAGAAGCCTGAACCCTGGCAAATGCCAGCAGCTGTCTTGCTCTAACACGTGAGAATGGACTGTGGTGAGAGAAGAAATATAACGCTTTATGGCCTGGTATCTGTGGAATTCTACCCCAAATAAATACCCTTTGTAAAGACCAATCCATTTTTGGTATTTCACATTAGCAACCCTTTGGCTGACTAATACAGAGAGTAAGAACTTTGGTGAATTCTCTTTTGAATACTCACTCTACTTGTCCTTTAAATGCAGAATGAGTCCTAATGGTCTCAGGTAATTCCATGGAATAAGTAACTCAGTATCCAGTTCCCCAAATGCTAATAACAAATACAAATAAAATTTCCTGGAGTGTATCAGTGATGTGTATTTTGTGCTCATCCAGCTTGACCCACTATCTTAAAACTGCCTATTTCTGTGAATGCCTGCTGCCCCATTTTCTCCCTTTAATGCCAATTTCTCTATCAAGAAATGGATTTGTTGCCATATAAGAAAGATAATTTTAGATTGTGTAAGCAAGGAAAATTATACCTATAAATACAAACACCAGGACTTTTAAAATAGAAGTACCTGGAGCATGCTAATCCATCTAAAACTATGTAGAAAGATCTCTGGATATTTCTAGGTACTGCCTTAGCAGAATCTGAAGAACTTACTTCTGGAAGCAGTTAATATCTGTCCATGTCTATGGGAACAGATTTAGCAACTGGGATAGGAATTTGTATTGGCCAGTTGCAGACAAATGTGAACCCCTGGCAGAGTCACCCATGAGCAGTGAACCTGGACATCATGTCAACATAATTCTTTATTACTGCTCCTCTAATCAAGATAAGAGGTGATCAGGGAGGCAAACTGGGGCTCCCTCCCCCCAAATGATCCTTGAAATCAGTGAGAATATAAGGATATGTGTGAAGTTTAGTTTAGTGGATATTCTTTAATATCATCGTGGTTTGAAGTGGCATGTACACTAGAACAATATGTAATTAAATCAAATACATTCATATGGGTGTAAGCCCATTGTTAGTAGGACATTTTGATGAGGTTACTTCAGATAAGGTGTGACCCATCTCATTTGGGATAGGACTTACTCCTATTACTGCAGTCCTTTATACAAAGAGAGAGGGTGAAAGTCATGGAAGGAATAAGCCAAAAGGATTGAAACCTGGAAGATAAAGGAGAGATGAGCAGATGTCTTGCTAAGTGGTAGAGGAGTCAAAGGTCACCAGTAGCCAGTCTTTGGGAAGAAAGCATTGCTTTGAGGATGTTACTATTCAGATATTTTCCTGGATTCTAATAGTAAGCAATATGTTCCTATTGTATAAGCCAAAATATTTCAAGGTATTTGCTTTACACAGCCTAGGAAACTAAGACAGATTTTGGTACCAGGAGAGTGGAGTGCTGCTATTGTATTTCCCCAAAGTTTGGAAATGGCTTTGGAATTGGATAAGAGGTAAAATTTGAAAGAACTGTGAGGTACTTCTTGATGGAAAAGACCTAGAAAGTTTTGACAAGACTGTTGGTAGAAATATGAACACTAAAGGCACTTTGGGTGAGGCCTTAGGTAAAATGATGTATGTATGGTTGGAAATTGGAAGAAACATGGTCCTTATTTTAAAGTGACAGAGAACACAGAGAAATTGAGTTCTGATGTCTGTGGAAGGCAGAATTTGAAAGCAATTAACTTGGAAATTTAGCTGAGATTTCCAAGCTGAGTGTGGAAAGGGAAGCCTGGCTTCTCTTTGCAATGTATAGTAAAATGTGAGAGGAACTGAACTCCTGGTCAAAGAGAAATCAGAAATTGATGGTTTGGAAAATTCTGAGTTTCTGGAAAGTGAGTTGCCAGAGAACCGTGCTCCACATGAGTGAAGATTAAACTAAATATCAATACAGTCAGCCATTTCAGTGCAAGGGAAACTTGGAAATTCACTTACCAGGAAAGATCTATGGAAAGTTCTTTTGTCTCATGGTTTGGACCCCTGTGTAATACATGCAACTCTGACAAGTGTTTTGTGAAATCTGATGAACAGAGCCACTGCCAGCCTGGAATAAAAGTTACAGAGAAGGGACTAATTGAAGTGAAATCCACTTCAATGGCAGAATCACTGAAACTGTGTTCTGATGAAGACATCTTCTTCAACCAGGAGAGTGGGATACCTATGTGTGTGTGAAAAGAGTGAGGCTGCCCGAGAGTTTGGAAAGGGCAGCCTTCCACCCCATTGTTTAGGAAAAGTGTTAACACCCTAGAGTTCTCAGACATTGAAGACTATTTCCTGGGGATTGTGGAGAGCCTGCCTGCCCCACCAGTTTTCTGAGAAGGTGGAGCCTCTTCCCAGGAAATTGCAGAAGGTCTTGCCATCACACCAGTGTTCTCAGAATGTGGAGCCTGCACCCTAGTGTTTGTGGAGAGCACAGCCAGTGCACAAGCACACAGATGAACTGGGTTGCTGCTCCTTCAGGCCTGGAGGACAAAACATTGATCTATAGATGACTCTCAAATTTCAAAATGCAATGGAGTATGACTTGCATGGTTTCAGCAACGTTTGGGACCCATGACCTCTGTATTTCTTCTAACACCTTCCTATGTGAATCGGAGTGTTAATACTATGCCTGTCCCTCCATTGACTATTGGAGACATATAACTTATTCTCTAGATTTCCCAGGTCCACAGACAGAAGGGAATTGTGCCCAAGGACAGACCATACCCATAACCAACTTAGGTGAGACTTTTTGCTTTTGTTCATTTCTGAAATGACTTAAGGCTTTTGGAATATTGTGATTGAATCAGTGTGTTTTGCATATAGAATGAAGCTGTCTTTTTGGGGTCCAGAGGATGCAGTGTGGTGGTTTGGAACTGTAAGTACCACAGAAAAACATGTTCTTAAACCTAAGCAATTCTTGTGTGTATCTATGTAAGTAAAACATTTTGATGAAGATACTTCAGTTAAGGTGTGGTCCAACTCATTCAGGAGGGGTGTTAATCCTATTACTGAGTCCCCTGTAACTGGAATCAATACAGAGATTGAGAGAGAGAGAGAGAGAGAGAGAGAGAGAGAGAGAGAGAGAAAGCCGTGAAAACAAGAAATTGAAATCCATGAAACCTGGAAGAGAAGGGAGACATAGCAGACATCACCATGAAGCTTACCATTTGGCAAAGAGCCAAAGATGACCAGCAGCCTGTCTTCAGGAAGAAAGCATTGCCTTGATGATACCTTGATTTGTATATTTGCCCAGGCTCTTACTATAAGCAAATAAATGCCAATTGCTTATGTCAAAAGATTTCATAGTATTTTACATTAAGCAATTTAGGATACTAAAAAATAAGTATTCATCTTCACACATAAAGAAGTTTAATTTCCACTGATTAAGTTATAAATGAACTCAAATTTATAGAACAATTTTATTGCACATGTGATTTTTAAAAAAATTTGTGAATTGCCCATAAAATAATTAGTCTATGAACTCCTGGGGTATGTTTGCCAATTAAACATTTGTTTAAAGGACACAATGAAGGTTTGCATGTAGAGTCTAGACAAGGTGACCTGTGGTGTTTGGAGGGCCACCATCTGGATCACACCAGATGTTCTGTGACAAAGCATAACAATTTGAATATGTATCCCTGAGTTTAGTGGTGTCTGGTACCCACTGTTGACCTGCCTACCCTATACCTCAGTGTTATTCCAGTGTCTACCAGTGTTCAATCCTCTTCTGAGGAGGCCCTGCAGTCAGTAGGGCCCACATCCAGTGGTCATAATTGAATGGTCATAATTATGGTTACACATTCCAAGAGGATCATACAATCATTTCAAGTATCACTACTTTTGCTAATTAGGATGAGAGAGGCTAGACATAATTTCTTATAAAGTACACAATATGCATGGTCTCTACCTGGGTGAACAGATGGATGGAGGACCTCTGCTCTTGCATAACAATGTACCAGCATCCAACCAGTACAGCAAAGCTCTGAGAGTGAGCCCTGGGTGCCAATTGCCATGGAGTCCATTTCCCCCATCACTTGAGGATGCCACTGCACAATGCAAATAGAAGACAGATGTGCTGATCCTACTGCTGCAGGAGCATCTTACAAGCCTCAAAGAAAGATTTCACTGAAGGCACTATTCAGGAATGCAGGAGAGAGAACAGAACCCCCATGCACCTTACTGGAGAAAAGACTTGGTGCAGACTCCATAATCACATCAGTAATGTTGGCACATTCCTGATGCCTGTCTCTGGTAAATGCAATATGCCACCTAGAGGCAAAGTAATAGTGGACAAGAAACTCCTCCCTCTCTTTATTTAGCCAAGAAGTTTGATAATTATTAAAGGAACATGAACTTTACAAATCGCAACATTTTCTTAGGGAGCTTTACAACACGACCTTATAATGTTGTGATGGGAATGCTGCACAATGTTTTTGCCCTGACATGACTTAAATGATCAAGAAATTTAACTTAATATAGTGTGTAAATATTCATTATAAAATTTAATTTTAAGCTTGTTAATTTTTTTCCCTTTTATTTAAGCAAAAAGTTAATAAGAATATTTACTTTTATTTTTAAGTCCTCAATGATTCCATTTTTGTAACACAATAGTCTCAGTCATTCCTAGACTAGATCCAATTCACATTGACTGAAGACACAGATCATCCCTGCTCCTCTTCTCCTGCCTCAATGGCCCATCCTATCAGTCAGCCTTCTCTGCTGCTCTTTGTGGACACCTTTCCCTCCTGTAGGTCCATTTACAGAAGCCACAGTCCAGTCCCTATGCACAGGCTAATATCAGAGCATACAGCTTAGAGCTTCAAATAAATATTTTTCTTGTTTTTGCTTATTTGGTAAAGGAGTCTGTTCATATAGGAGGTACTAAGATTCCCTGACATTATGGATAATCTTACAGCCTAGAGTTGTGCAAAAGCAGACATACTATGGTAGCTGCTTTGTCTGCCATTTCCACTCTTTAAGTGTCTAAACCAGTTCATTAGATTCACCTGACCAGATCAGCCCTGGATGCCCCTCACTGGAACCTAATCATTCCAGCCACAACTGAAATTAGGTAAGGGGAACATGAAAAATTAAAATTAATAATGATAAATCTTAAATTGCATAACATTAAAGGTACGTTTTACTAAATACACGTTATCCAAAAAATAGAATGGATATAGGTCAGCATCTTTCAAAATTCTCTTCAATTCATTTAAGGAATTATACATCAGAGAGTAAGCCTTTTTTTTTTT
>JAQZBX010048581.1:0-13513 GCA_029593785.1 Cabassous unicinctus
AAAAAAAGATGAGCAGACAACAAGTGCAAACAATGGGGGGAGGGGGGGATAAATAAAATAAATCTTAAAAAAAAAAAAAATAGAATTAGTTTAAAAAGAAAAAAGATGATCTAAGTTTCCATCTTTTCCCTGTACTTTTTGACAGCAAAGTACAGATTAAATAAAACCTTCAAAGGGGAAAATGAAAAAAGAAAAAATGGAAACCAAGTGGGGAATGGATCTTTGAATAAATTATATCCACCAACCCTGTAATAACCAAGAAAATAAACCTAACTGGTGCTGAAACCGCTAAGAGCCAATTATTAGGCCCAGAAAGTATTCAGTAATTAAAGATATGATATCCCCATGATCATGACTTATTTAACCAACTCCCCTATTTTCGTTTTTTCCTTATAAATAAAACTGTAGGGAACATTTTTGCTCGTCTTTTTTGCTAGATCAAAAAGGAATAAACCAAAGTTTTAACCAAAAAGCACCGATGCTATAATGAAAGTAAAATGATGTTAATATAGTTGATCCTCTTCATTTACTACAGAAATTGTCATTTACTGGGGTTGTGGCTCATTCATATTCCTTGTTTGTCTTTATTCCTCCTGTTATCAATTTTTTGTCCTTTTTGTTAAGTGCTCTAGAGGATAAACAAGAAAAAAAAACTTGTTATACTCCTTAGCTAAATTTTAAAAAAATAAAATAAAAATTTTTAAAAAGGTAAGCAACCTTTAAAACACATTACCTAGCAGCTCCTCTCATCTAAAGCAGTCATTGTATGTAATGAATTAACCTCTCTCCTCTACATCTAGAGCAGGGATTCTTAACCAGGGGTCCCAATCCGTGGGATTTCAGGGGGTCTGGGAGCTTGATTTGAAAAAAAATCAACTTATTATTTTCTTTGACCTCTAACTGAAATCTAGCATTTCCTTCACTTATGAATGTATGCAACAAATTACAGTAGTATATCACCTTACAGTTGTTGCATACCTCGAAAAATAGCTTACACCCATCCATACTTCGAAATTACAGTAGTTGTTAGATGCAACACTAGTTGAGTGCCATAAAACTATCCGCTGCTATATTCGGAGGCGGGATCCATGGTTTTCACCTGACTGGCAAAGGGGTCTGTGGAACCAAAAAGCTTAAGAACTCCTGATCTAGAGCCTACTAGCTATGCCTGGAAAACCTACGTAAGTCATTCAAATCCTTTTCTTCAGTGTTTAATTCCTTCTCAGAAAGGAAAAGCCAAATCCTAAAGCATGTCTCATTCGACTTATATAAAGTAATACTAAGTGTCACACTTAGTATAAAGCTACTCTGACATTTTTGGCTTTTACATTCAAGGAGGCTTACCATGCTACTACATTACTAGAAACCACTATACTGCAATTGGATTGGTTTTGAAGCCTAAGTAAACTCCTTCACAAAACTGTTTAATTGATTATTTACTAGATAAAGTTTTTCTATACGAAAATGTAACTGAAGTACAGCTATCTAATCAGCATTTTTGTGGCCTTACGGGTCTCCTGTTCACTGAAGCAAATCCTTTAAAATATAGTCCTAGTCTATTTACTGAGGAGCTTCTCATGAACTAGAAATATTTTTATATAACCATGACAGACATGCATATGCTTATTTTATTTGCCAAACTAACATCAACACACGACAGAAAAGTAATTTTATAACATATTCAGTATCTACGGAAATGATCCAATAGGCCTTTACTTCCTTCAAGTAGTGAAGGATCCAATTCCAGAAAGCTGTTCAGAGCACCCCAAAATTATCCACTGTATTTCAGATATACTAACATCAGAATAAAATCAAGTCTACCTCTTTTTATCAAGCCAAAAGGGAGATGATACATCAAGTCGGCATTATGCACACATAAAACTATGAAGGAGGGGAAAGCAATTCCACTATGGAATAAAGCTCAACAGTTGCATATAGTATTAGAGAAAAATGGCTCTCAGGAATGAAAATCCAATGCACAAAATAATTCATACCAGCCAGTACAAAGGAGGAAGTATTCCCAGTTCATCCTAACAGGTGGTTTCCAAACAAACCAGGACTTACTAAATTTCTATGAAATGTTCATTATCTAGTTGAACTAAATATATTTATACACTTATGTAGGTAGAAATTATTATACAAAATGTTCAATATAAAAAAATGTTCAATAGAAAACATCCAGGATTACCAAGCTGTTTGAAAGGACTTCCTAACCCTTTTTATTCCATGATACTGTCTCTCAATATAACAAGGGACATTTTAAGTATTTAAAAGCTGCTTTTCAAATGAATTTCAAGACACTTCAGGACACAGGAAAAATCAACCGAAATTGCTACAAAATCCACGAAAAAAGTATCAGATTTAATAAAACTATTTCTTAAATTGGGTACATTTTTTCATACGTAATCCCATTCGGAAATGAAAAACTTTCTTCCCTCTTCACTGGTAGTTTAACACTCGTGTATCATAAGATTGAAATGAAAATTAATACAACGGCATTCTATTTTGACAAATACTGAACAAAGTTGGAAATTGCACAGAGAGAATCACTCAAACTTCGTCAAACTTTTAAGGGCAATCTTAGCAACCAAGAATATATATTTTATCAACGCTTAGAAAACAAGATTTTAAAAAAAAAGAGATGAACACCCATTTACAGCGTGCTCCCACCCCAAAAAAATTCCATGCACTCTCGTGCGTACTAAATTTAAAAATTCACTTTCACATACAAATTAAAACTTAGCTCGTCACATCCCTCTAACCCAACCCTCTCCTCCTCTCCGAGGTCAATGGGCTCCCGACAAAAGACAACAAAAGCACGTGACAAAAGTTTCTCGCGACGCGGCCTCTCCCTCTCCAGGCCTGGAGGCCGCGCTCCCCCCCCAGTGAGGGGTCAGGAGCGAGCTGGAGCCCGGCGGAAGAGGGCTGCGGCCCGAGGGGGGTCGGCGGGCGCCGAGGCGGGGCACGGCCCCTCCCGGGAGCTCTGCGCCCGGGCGGAAGCGCGGGCCGGGGCCGCGGCCTGTTACCTTTTCCTGCTCCTCGCGGAGCCGCGCCACCTCCGGGACGCGCAGCGGCGCCGAGGCCGCGGCGGGGCCGTCGGCGAGGGGCCGGGGGTCGGGCGGGGCCTCCATGGCAGAGGCGCCGGGGGGCTGCAGGGCCGGCGGCCTCAGTGGGGCGAACGAGTCCTAAACGAGTGTTTATGGAGGCGGCGTGGCCGGCGGCTGCCTAGCGCCCGCGTGCTCGCCCTCATCCACCGCGCGCCCGGGGCTGAGGAGGCCGCGCCCGCGCTGTCCGCTGTTGTGGCGGCCGCTGCTCGCGTCCCGGCTGCACGCGGCCGCATCTCACACGCGCATGTCGCCCGCCGCCGCAGCCGGCTCGGAGCTGCGGGCGGGCCGGGTACGCAGCAGAGTCGTCTCTCCCGGCCGGGCCGAGCCGGGCGTCCCGTGGCGGCCGCGCCTCCTCTGCAAGCCCCGCCCCTCGCCCCGCCTGACCGCGCGGTACGCCGGGAAGCGCGCACCGCCTCCGCCCCTCTGGCCCCGCCCCCAGGGAGACCACGTGGAGGGGCGGGGCGGGCGTTGGGGCCAGAGGGACCCTAGGTAGGGCCAGGTGAGGGACCCGGGTTTTCCCACGGTCGGTGCGCCCCACTTTCGCATGCTGCCTAAGCGCCTAGTTTGTGCCCAGCCCTCTTCTCATCGCTGGGGCACCGAAGCCCTCACGAAGCTTACATTCTAGTGAAGGTCGACGCTCAGGGAGAGGTCATCGACTTCCTGGGTCCCCCTAGTCAGCGCTACCTCTGGCGGTTAGGAGCTTAATTCATGGACTAATGCTGCTTCATAAGCACATTTAATTTTAGCAGATTTATCTCTTTCCTGTGCCTTCTTAATAAGTTAAAATATACAATCATATTTTGCTTGTGTATTAATTACTGTACACATTATAAATTTTCCATATAAGGCTACTGTACTTATATTAATATATTACTCTACATATGCACTATTTAAGAAATTTTTTTCCAGGGTAACTTCCTACACGTTTTTACTCTTATTTTAGAACCTCCTGTGCCCTCTTCCTTCTCCAGACCTTTGTACAGGTCTCTGTATACAGTAGGTCTCCACTTAATGTTTACGGAATGGAACTGGCCTTGTAACCATCTCTACCCCAGTCCTGTTCATTCAGCCTTGTACAGGTGGCAATAGTTGGGAAATCCCGCCCAAGTAAAGGAAGCTGCCAGATTTAGGCCCAGCATGAGCCCACTATCCAATAGAAGACAGAGTTCTGGTAACTCCTATGTGATATCTCCCAAGTTTTAAAATTTGGCAACTAATTTAATTTTTAAAAATAAGGTAAAACAATGCACTACCCAAACCTCAGGTCTGTGGGGTTTGAGACTTCTGTGTTGGGGGTTTGCTGGGGCTGTGGCCAGAGATGCTGAGATAGCCCTGCAGAGAGCCAAGAGAGAAACAAATGCAGGGAAGCCAACCATGTGGCTCCAACAAGAGAATGAGCTGTTCCTGACTGTTCAGCCAGAACCACTCTGAGGAGGGCAGGTAGCCTGCCACCCTCTGGCTCTCTGAACAGTCTTGGTTCCCTCCAAGCAGATCTTTTTCTTCTTTAGCTCTTTTAAGTGGCTTCATGGTCTGGGGAATTTTAGGTTGTAAATATGTTACCAGAATAAAAGTTTTAAAAAAACAAACAGGACTATACAACACAAAGTGAACCCTATTGTAAATGATAGGCTATAGTTAATAGTACAATTATAAAATGTTCTTTCATGTTGTAACAAATGTACCACACTAACACGAGGAGTTAGTAATATGGTGGTATGTGGGAACACTGTATTTTATGCATGATTCTTCTGTAAGCCTTCTCTAATAAAAAATAATTAAAAAAAAAACAACTCACCATATCTGATTTCAAAGTATAATACTATACTGTGCTATAAAAGCTAGAGTAATCAAGATTTTGAATAGACATGAGTCAGGTTAGTGTAGTGAAAGAGGGAAGGCAGCTTGGGCCTGGCAGACCACATGGCCATGAGACCCCGCCCAGAAACCTCCTGAGGGGAAGCCTGCTAGCAAGATCCCGCAAGACTCTGGCCATGAGATCCCATTTGGAACTCTTTCTGGGGTCAAGGGGAAGCCCCAGATGCCTTCACATAAAAGGCCTCACCATTGGGCCCCTGAGAGCTAACAGCTCTCAAAACGGCAAACAGCTGGGGCTCCTCCCCAGCATTAGGAAGAGGGAGGAGTAAAGGTCTTAAAAGGGTCTAACCTGGGGCCCCCATGCACAACTCATCCTGTAGCATGCCCCCACCCATGTCTAGGACTGTGTACTCTTGTTTCTTAATAAACTCTTTACTCCCTTGCCTACGCTGTGGCATGTCCTTAAATTCTTTTATGCGACATAAGCCAAGAACCTAGAAGCCCAGAACCCAGAGCCTTCCGCAAACATATTTGGTGAGCCAAGCCAGGAGATAAAGAGACAAGTAATGCTCCCCGACCCCTGCCCAAAGACTGGTGAGTTTTTAATTAAAGCCCATCTGCGCCCTCTTTTGTCTGAGCCTGAGACACTCACCCGGGGTTGTGCCCAGAGGTTTCTTCTTTACTCAGTTCTCAGGAGGCCCTGAAGTTCTCTTAATCCATTACTTCTGGGGCCCCCGAGGCTGCTTGCCTGTAAGTCACAGAACAATCAGCCTTTGGTTGTTTAACATGCCTCTTAATGTCTGGTCTATCAGCAAACTCAGCCCCTGGCAGTGGTCTGTCTCACCCCCGACCTATCTAAAACCTCTGCAATAGCAGGCCAAAAGAAAAGTTTCAAGTCAGCCCTTTTTCTAGGAAGAATAACACAGTTTGGAAACTTTGGTCTGGAACCTAGGTCCAGACATAGTTCCCCCCGGGGACGCCCGGGCACATGTTCTCTGATTTCTGGGACACCAGGAACTGGAGAAGCAACTCCAAATGTCCCCCAAGATTAAGTGGCTTGGGCACTTTGGTTTGGAGGCTAAAAGTTCAGTCAGGCCAGGATCTGGGACGCCGGATCAACTGACACTTTTTTCAATTTCTCCCTAGGACAATGGGTGGCTTCTCTAGCATTCCAGCAGACTCCCATTGGGGTGTTCTCAGAAATCGGGACAACCTGCCTACTGACAGTCTAGTCTGAAAAGGAAAGGGCTAATCTTTTCTGGCCACACCATGTGGCCGCAGTACATTCAGGAGTGGCCTCTGTATGGGACCCTGAATTCCAGTTAAACCTGTTCAAGAGAGAAGGAGAGGACAGGCAGACCTGAGGGCCAGAGACCATGTGGTCACGTCTCCTGAAAGAGATGAGAAAATGCACTACTAAATCAGCCAATTATAAGCTCAGGGAAATTACTCAGAGGCAGAACCTAGAAACCTAGCCAGTCTGCCTCGGAAATCAGTAGAAAGCTGCAGAAACTTTCCCTGGGCCCCCACACTTCCATTAACTCCCTTTTAGAAACAGCCTTCTCAATTTTCAACAGTCTAGACTACACCGCCAGGATGTAGAAGGTAAGGCGCAGCAGCACAGGGTCTGGGATAGGCTCACCTTTTAGCTGCCGCAAGTAAAGGCACCTTCATGTCAGGGCCATGGGAATCCAGGCTCCAAGTCAGCAGGAACCTGACCCCAGGCTGCCTCACCACCACGGCCAATGGGGAGGACAGAAGGGGTCTGAAGCCACATGTGACCCATAAACCAGGTGGAGCCTCGGGTGACCCCTGACATGGCAGGTAAGATTCTTAATTTCTTAATTAACATGGGAGCCAGGAAGCGAATGTGGCTCAAGCAAATGAGCTCCCACCTACTACATGGGAGGTCCCGAGTTCCTTTCCTGGTGCCTTCTGGATGAGTCGAGCAAGACAGCAAGCTGGCACGACAGGCTGGCGAGGCAAGCTGATGCAACAAGATGGCACAACAAGAAGACACAAAGAGGAAACACAAGAGAGACAACAAAGCAGAAAGTGGAGGTGGCTCAAGAGATTAAGCACCTCTCTCCCTCATGGGAGTTCCCAGGTTTGGTCCCGGTGCCTCCTAAAGAGAAGATGAGCAGACACAGAGAACACGCAGCAAATGGACACAGAGAGCAGACAGCGAGCACAAACAATGAGGGGGAGGGGAATAAATAAATAAAATAAATCTTTTTTTAAAAAATTAACATGGGAGCCAATTACTCGGTCCTGGTCTGTACTCCGGACTTCTCTAGCCTCGGTTGTGTCTATTAAGGAGAGTGAATGGGGAATCAAGATCTAGGCAGTTTACTAAACCTGCCCCTTGTAGAATAAGGAACCTCCTCAGATGCTATCAATTAAGATTAAAAAGTTCCTGGAAAATAGCTTCCGTCAGGTCTTTTTCAATGCTAAGTGCATAAAATTCTTGCTTGTGTTCTAATCTGTGCTTAACTTTGTGTTTAACTTTTTAAATCTGTGTTTAACTTTGTCAGTCTGCTCATGCCCAGGAAATCATAAATCAGATTTGGGGTTTGCCTGTTACAAATTGAAAGGTAACCTAAAAATGAGCCTTGTCAATACTGGCCAACCAGCAAGATGGCAGCAGAGTAAGGACCTCCTAGAGTCAGCTTGTCCTACAGGGCAGTTAGTAATCACCCAGAGCTATCTAAAGCACCGGTTTGGGAGCTCCAGGAGACCAGAAGAGCATCCTGCAACATCCTTGAAAGGATGGAAGGAGGAGACTGCACATCTGCAGAGAAGATTCGTAAGTAGAGCCCTCCACGCCATAGAGGCCAGTGCCCATTCTCCACTGGCGGCACAAGCCACCTCTGGAGCTATTCCATGGCTGGGATTGGAAGCTCCATTTCCCAAAAATGGGGGAGGAAGAGACAGTTGGGCACTAACTTCAGCTATTGATTAGTAAATTTGGGGGCTAAAGTATAAATATATAGACTTTAAAAGACACTAGAAATGTGCAATCTGAGGAGGAAGTCAGGGAAAAAAAATCCATTTACAATAAAGTCTAAAAGAATCACATATTTAGGAATAAACTTAACCAAGGATGTAAAGCACTTGTATTCAGAAAACTACAATGCATGTTAAATCAAAGAAGACCTAAATAATTGAAAGAACAATCCATGCTCACAGATTGGAAGACTAAATATCAAGATGTCACTTCTACCCATATTGATATGCAGATTCAATACAAACCCGATAAAAATTCCACCAGCATTTTTAAATAAATGGAAAACATAATTACCAAATTTATTTGGAAGGGTAAGGGGTCCCGCATAGCCAGAAACATCTTAAAAAGGAAAAGCAAAGTTGGAGGATTCTCACTTTCAGACTTTAAATCATATTACTTAGCTACAGTGGTAAAAACAAAACAAACAAACAAACAACAACAACAACAAAAACCAGCATGATACTGGCATGAAGACAGACATAAAGACCAATGGGACTGAATTGATGGTTCAGAAACAGACCTTCACATCTATGGTCAAGTGATTTTTGACAAGCCTGTCAAACCACCCAGCTCAGGCAGAACAGTTCTTTCAACAAATGGTGCTGGGAGAACTGGATATCCATAGCCAAAAGAAGGAAGGAGAACCCCTATCTCACACCTTATACAAAAATTAACTCAAAATGGATCAAAAACCTAAATATAAAAGCTATAAAGCTTCTAGAAGAAAATGTAGGAAAACATCTTCAAGACCTGGTGGTAGGCAATGGATTCTTAAAGGAGATAAGAGGAAGACAGATGGACTACTGATGTTTAATGTATGTAAAGTTTTAATTAACTTTATTGTAAAAGTTTAGAAATGTATAGAGTTGATGGTAACACATTACAGTGAGTAACAGCTGGTTTATAAGTGGGAATGTGGCTGAAAGGGTAGTCTAGGGATGTAAATGTCAATTGAATGAAAGCTAGGGAATAATCTAGGGACCGAATGACTCAGTAAACCGAGAGATGGATGAGAATTGTGGTTGATGGTACAGATGCAAGAGTGTCCTTTGTGAGCTAGAGCAGATGTATGTCACTATTGCAGGGTGGTGGGAATGTGAAGAAGCATGGAAAAAATACAACTGGAGTGACCTATGAACTGTGGTTAACAGCAATACTGTAATATTCACGCATTTATGCCAAAGATGTACTGTGTTGATAATGGGGGAGTATGGAAAAAGTATGCCAAATGTGCACCATGGACCATGGTTAGTGGTAATAGTCTGACGATATCTCATAATCTGTAACAAATGTTCCACCACGGTGTGGTGTGTTGATAGAGGAGTGTTGTATGGGAGTTCTGCACATGTGCATGATTGTTTTCTAAGTTCACAACTTCTTTATTAAAAATATATTTTAAAAAATAATAATAGGGTGTGTTGGGGGAAAATACACCAAATATAAGATATGGACTATAGTTAGTCATAAGATTTTTATGATATTCTCTCATAATTTGTAACTAATGTCTCACAACAATGCAAGGTGTTGGTGGTGGGTTGATGTATGGGACCCCTGAATGATGTTATGCATGTTTGCTTTGTAAGCTCACAACTTTTACTCTACACTTAATTGTTTATGTACACTCATGTATAAATGATATAAAAATAATAGTAATAATAATAATAGAGTGGGTTGGGGGAAAAATACACCAAATGTAAGATACTTTGGTTAGTAGTAATATTTTGAGGATACCTCAAGTAAAAGGCCCCACAAGAAAGGTAACAGGTGGGGCAACCAATCAGAGCAGCAAACAGCTGGGGCTTCTCCCCAGCATTAGGAAGAGGGAGGAGTAAAGGTCTTAAAAGGGTCTAACCTGGGGCCCCCACGCTCCACTCATCCTGTAGCATGCCCCCATCCACGTCTAGGACTGTGTACTCTTCTCTTGTTTCTTAATAAACTCTTTACTCCCTTGCCTACCCTGTGGCATGTCCTTAAATTCTTTTATGGACATTAGCCAAGAACCTAGAAGCCCAGAACCCAGAGCCTTCTGCTAACAAGGGGAGTGGCCTGGGAATTTATTTTCT
This sequence comes from Cabassous unicinctus, assembly GCA_029593785.1. Classification (NCBI taxonomy): domain Eukaryota; kingdom Metazoa; phylum Chordata; class Mammalia; order Cingulata; family Chlamyphoridae; genus Cabassous; species Cabassous unicinctus. Next base: position 9,993 of record JAQZBX010048581.1, read on the forward strand.
CTTCTTTTTTTAATAAATGTATTTCAACTTCAAAAAATAAAATAATAGACAAAAGGCAGCATAACAAATTATGGAAACATTACTTTTTTAAAATTCTGTCCAGGCACGGTTATCTAATTTAATCCTAAAAATAAATTCAGTTGTTTTTCCAGTGTTCCAAAAGATGAATAAAGGAGCACAGGTTAGGTCAATGAAAAAAAAAAAAGAAAGCTTGATTATATTCACATCTCATAAAACTAAATCCCATATTGTTGTGGGGTTTTTTTGCCTTTAGCATTGATATAGTACCTTCTTTGCCTTTGCTACAAAAATATTACATTATTATTGTTAACTATAGTCTTTAAGTTACATTAGTTGTATTTTCCCCATGTATCACCATATTCTTAACACCTTGTAATAGAGGAATATTCTTGTATTTGTATTATTAACCACAGTCCTCATCTACCACCGAAATCACTATTATACAGTCCCTAGATTATCCTCTAGCTGTCTTTCAATTAACATTAGCCTTCCTAGACTATCCCTTTCAGTCATAATCACATTATACTCATTATAATGTTATATAATGTTAGTTATACTCATTGTAATGTATCACCATCAACTCTATCCATTTCCACATATTTACAATCAACCTTATTAAACATTCTACATACATGCAGTATCAACACCTTCTCAACCCACATTCTCTCTCCTACTAACCTTTTCTCTATAGTTTAACTCCATAAGTTTACTCATCATAATTAGTTCATATTAGTGAGACTATACAATATTTGTCCTTTTGTATCTGGTTTATTTTATTCAACATAATATCCTCAAGTTTCATCCATATTGTCATATGGATCCCAAGTTTATTTCTTCTTACAGCTGAATAGTAGTACATTGTATATACATACCACATCCATTCTTTATCCATTCATCGGTTGACTGGCACTTAGGTTGTTTCCATCTTTTAGCAATTGTGAATAATGCCGCTATGAACATCAGTGTGCAAATATCTATTCACATCCCTGCTTTCAGTTCTTTTGAATATATTCCTAGTAGTGTGATTGCTAGATCATACAGCAGTTCTATATTTAGCTTCCTGAAGAAACGCCAAACTGTCTTCCGCAGAAGCTGCACCATTCTACATTCCCACCAACAATGAAGGAGTGTTCCTATTTCTCCATATCCTCTCCAGCACTTGTAGTTTTCTGTTTTGTTAATAAAGGCCATTATGTAAGACATGAAATGATAGCCCATGGAAGATTTGACCTACATTTTACTAATAGCTAGTGATGTTGAGTAGCTTTTCATGTACTTTTTGGCCATTTGTATTTCCTCTTTGGAAAAATGTCTATTCAAGTCTTTTACCCATTTTTTAATTGGGTTGTTTGTCTTTTTATTGTGAGTTGTGTGATCTCTATATAGCATGGAAATCAAACCCTTATTGGATATCTGGTTTCCAAAAATTTCTCCCAGTGAGTAGGCTGCCTTTTCATCTTCTTCAAGTCATTTGAAGCACAAAAGTGTTTAATTTTGAGGAGGTCCCATTTATTATTTTTTCTTTCATTGCTCATGCTTTAGGTATAAGGTTTAAGAAACCACCACCTACCACAAGATCTTGAAGATATTTCCCTACATTTTCTTCAAGGAGTTTTATGCTTCTAGTTTTTACATTTAGGTCCTTGGTCCATTTTTAGTTAATTTTTGTATAAGGTGTGAGATAGGGGTCCTCTTTCTTTCTTTTAGATGTGCGTATCCAGTTCTCTGAGAACTAATTTTTGAATAGACTGTTCTGATCCATTTGGCTGGATTTGACAGCCTTGTCAAAAATCACTTGACCCTAGATGTGAAGGTCTATTTCTGAACTCTCTATTTGATTCCATTGGTCAATCTGTCTATCTTTATGCGAGTACCATGCTGTTTTTACCACTGTAGCTAAGTAATATGCTTTAAAGTAGAGAAGTAAGAGTCCTCCAACTTCATTCTTTTTAAAAATATTATTGGCTATTTGAGTGCCCTTACCCTTTGAGATAAATTTGATAATTGGCTTTTCCAATTCTGCAAAAAAAGGCTGTTGGGGAAAAAAAAAAAGATTTCAAAACAGGCTGTTGGAATTTTTATTGGGATTATGTTGAATCTATAAATCAGTTTAGGTAGAATTGGCATCTTAATGATATTTAGTCTTCCAATCCATAAATACGGAATGTCCTTCCATTTATTTAGGTCTTCTTTGGTTTCTTTTAGCAATGTTTTATAGTTTTCTGAATAGAGATCCTTTATGTCCTTCATTAAATTTATTCCTAAATATTTGATTCTTTTAGTCATTATTGTAAATGGAATTTTTTTTCTGACTTCCTCTTTAGTTTTCTCATTACAAGTGTATAGAAATGCTATTGATTCTTACACATTAATCTGATATCCTGCCACTTTGTTGAAGTTGTCTATTAGTTCTAGTAGCTTTATTGTGAATTTTTTTGTGATTTTCTGGGTATAGGATCATATTATCAGAGAATAACAAGTTTTACTTCTTCCTTTCCTATTAGGGTGCCTTTTATTTCTTTTTCTTTTTATTTTCTTTTTATTTTTTTTAATTTGTCTTACTGCTTTAACTAGAACTTCTAGCACAATATTGAACAACAGTGGGGACAGTGGGCATCCTTGTCTTGTTCCTGATCTCAGTGGGAAAGCTTTCAGTCTTTCACCATTGAGTACAATGTTAGCTGTGGGGTTTTCATATGTGCATATGCTGAGAAAGTTTCCTTCTATTCCTATCTTTCAGAGTTTTTATCAAGAAAAGATGCTGTATTTTGTTAAATGCCTTTTCTGCATCAATTAAGATGAACATGTGATTTTTCATCTTCAATTTATTAATGTGGTATATTACACTGATTGATTTTGTAGTGTTGAACCACTGTTTTATACCTGGTATAAAATCCACTTGATCGTGGTGTATACTTTTTTTAATGTGGTTTTGAATTCGGTTAACAAGTATTGTATTGAGGATTTTTGCATCTATATTCATTAGAGAAATTGATCTGTAATTTTCTTTCTTGTAATATCTTTATTTGACTTTGGTGTTAGGGTGATGTTGGATTCAAAGAATGAGTTTGATAATGCCCCTCCCCCCATTCAATGTTTTGGAAGCGTTTGAGCAAGATTGGTATTAGATCTTTTTAAAATGATTGGTAGAATTCACCTGTGAAGACATCTTATCCTGGGCTTTTTATTTTGGGGAGGTTTTTGATGACTGCTTCAAATTCTTTGCTTGTGATTAGTTTATTGAGTTCTTCTATTTCTTCTAGGGTCAGTGTGCATTGTTCGTGTGTTTCTAGGAGTTTGTGCATTTCATCAACATTGTCTAGTTTGTGGACATACAGTTGTTTATAGTATCCTCTTATGAACTTTTATTTCTGCAGGATCAGTGGTAATGTCTCCCTTCTCATTTCTGATTTTTATTTGCATTTTCTCTTTTTTTTCTTTTTTAGTCCAGCAAAGGTTTCTCAATTTTGTTGATCTTCTCAAAGAACAAACTTTTGGTT
>JAQZBX010048582.1:0-20163 GCA_029593785.1 Cabassous unicinctus
AGAGAAATTAATTTTTTTGATACATATTAATAAAACATACAATTCATCATCCAAAGTGTACAATCAATGATGTTTGGTATAATCACATAGTTGTGCTTTTATCATTCCAGTCATTATTAGAGCATTGTTTTCATTATTTCAATAATAATAATAATAAACAAAAAAGCAGACAAACAAGAAAATTCCTCACCTCTCAATCTCTCTGTGTTTCCCCTGCCATACATAGCTGCTATTTCTGGCTATTCTTGCACAATTATTTATTTATTAAGCAGTTTCATTGAGATATATTCACATACCATATAATCTATCCAAAGTGTGTAATCAATGGCTTTTAGTATAATCAGTGTTGTGCATTCATCACCACAAAAGATTTTAGACCAATATCATTACTCCAAAAAGAAAAATTCCACACCCCCTAACATCCCTTTCCCAGCCCTATAGAACCACTAATCTAATTTCATCTTTATAAATTGATTTATATTTACTTTTTTTTTTTTGAGGTATCCAGATTGAACCCAGACCTTGTATGTGGGTTGCTGGTGCTCAACCACTGAGCCACATTAGCTCCCCTGAGTTGGTTTTACAGTTTTGCTTGTTGTTTGTTTTTTTGTTTTGTTTTGTTTTCAGGAGGCATTGGAACTGAACCTGGGACCTCCCATGGAATCATACAATATGTAGTGCTTTTTATCTGCTTTCTTTCACTTAGCATGATTTTTTTGTCTGATATTAACATTTTGTAGTATTAACATACATTTGTTCAGCTTCAAAGAAAAAGGTCTTATATGCAATTTTACCCATATTTATATTTCACGTGCGGTTTTACTATACTATACAGTTCCATGTTATGTAATTTAGCTTTCCTTTTAGTAATATACATGACCTTAGTGTTTCCCTTTAAACCACTTTCATACCCACATAATAGTACAGCTAGTTATAATCATTATGTTGGGCTTTGACCTCTTGTGTTCATTTCTAAAGATTAACACATCCTTTTTGCCAATTCTGCACAAAGGTAACCCTCAGCTTTCTATTCTCTAAACTCATTCTATTTTCTGGTGACCCATATTCAAGTTAGTAAGTCCATGAGATTACACAGAATATTTAGTTCATAGAAGCACAGTCATACAGTATTTGTCCTTTTGTGTCTGGCTGGCTTCACTCAACCTAATGTCCTCCACGGGAGCATTCTTGAAAGATGCAAACCCACCCCGCTTAAGAACCCTGCCTGACTTTCCTCCTCACTGGGGTACGCAGTGAGAATCCTTCCCTCACTCCTGTTATTGCTGGTTCAGCTTCATCTGGTAAAAGCCTTGTCCTCACCCTGTCCCCTCTGATGCTTTCCTCTTTGCATTCACTCGGTGGCTTTTGTGAGCTGCAACTTAACTGCAGTGGCTGAGAAGTGGAAATCTGTTCACTTGTCTGGATGCTCGCCAGGACTTACAAGCTAGGCATGGTTGGAGCACTGCATTCTTTGCCATTTGAGAAGAAGCAGTATCTGTTTGTGTGTACAGTGTCAAGAAACACGTTCCCATGGAATGCTTTGGCCAGTCTTTTCCATTAATTGGGTGAGATGGTTTCTGTAGCTAAGTTGACTCAGGACCCAGTTTTCCAGTCCACTTGCTCCTCTCTTTCCCAGCCTTTGTCTCCTCCTGTTGGGGTTACCTGTAACTTGATTCTGTGGTCTGCAGAGTTTAACAGGGACAATTTTTTTGTTTGTTTCTTTATTTGTTTTTAACTTTTTCACCCTAACATTATTGGCAGATCTTCTCTTCAGTGCTCTTTCATTTTTTAGCCAGAAACCACATTCTGGGCTCTTTCTGCCCAACATTTTATTATGAAAAAATTTAAAAACACAGCAAAGTTGAATTTATAGTGAACCCCTGTATGCCCATTACTTAGCTTCTACCATTATCATTTTACTGTACTTGTTTTATCACTCAGCTATCCATCTATCCACCACTCTAGCCATCATTTTGTGCTCTTTCACTGATATGTCTTTGGAGTTCTAGAGGCACCGTGGTGGTTAAGAGTGGGAATTATTGAGCCACCTAGCCTGGATTTGAATCCTATCTCTTCTACTTACCAACCCTGTGACCTTGGGCAAGTTCCTATACCTCTTTGTGCCTCAGTATTCTCATCTGTAAAATGGAAATAATAATAGTACCTGTTTCATAGGGTTTTGTGAGGCTGAGTCAGTACATGTACCACATTTAGAACAGAAGCTACTACATATTAGCCATTTAGTACATGCCAGGTAGTAAGTGCTAATTAATATTATTTCATGGGTTCTGTGGATTTTAAGGAGGAGAAACTATGGACTGATACTGTGCCAGGCGTTTTATGTGTGTCCTCATTTGATCCTTAAACCAACTTAAGCAGATTATCGGCATTTGCAGATGAGCAGGCTGAGGCCTAGTAAGTGGCAGCAATGGATGTAACCACCAATCTATCTTACTCTGAAAGTAAGGCTCTCATTTCTATTTCATCAACACCATAGTCACTTTTCTCTTTTAATTATAAGATGGACAAATTTCAGGGTTCTATAAGGTGGCAGAGATTTCTGAGGTTGACAAAAATCTTTACCTGAATTGTGGGGAACAGGTAGAAGAGTCCAAGGTTTTATTAAATTTCGGTGTGACTTTAAGCTATGGAAAGTCCATCTTGCAGAAGAGAGAACACCTGGCTGTTTCTTGAACCTTGTGGAAATTCTTTTCCTTCCAACGGGCATTTCTAGTTCAGGGTCTGCTTTAATGCTGGAGCTCTGGCAGACTAGCTGGATAGGAATCACCTAGGGCTGTTTGGCAACAGCCATCATCTGTCAACTATTTAACATCTCAGATACTATAAAAATTACTCCTAGTGTGCTATCCGAAATGTTTTGTGTAAAGAAATAAATATGATCGCTAGCTCTATCCAACACAGGGGCATTTTGAGGGGAAACCACGCCCCAGTTGGTCAATTTAGGGTGAAAAATATGGCTTTGGTAGCATCTTATATCTCTGAGGAGTATACCATCTGACACTCACAGTAGGCAATGTCACTTGTATACCTTGGGCAGTAAAGCAGAGGGTGAGATGAAACCCTCAGCTTTTGTCTTCTCCCTTGAGTGCCTGCTTCAAGTCAGATTAGGTCCTCTTCCCTTTGCTAGTCTTTCTCAACTCTTGCAATTACATCAAAGGAATCTTCTTTAGGTGCTAATATGTCTTTTACAAATCCCTAACATATGCTAATAACCCCTTCTAATTGAGGGGCCACAGGCTCTGCAGCCTCCAGTGGGCAGTAATAAGCAACCTGGAATATTTAATGACATCATTTTGCTTTTATTGTATTTGCTTTTAGAGTCCCCTTATTTTTATGGCATGTGATTCTCTATGTCTATTTATAGAGGTGACAAAGTTTCCATTTAAGATACATTTTAAAACATTTAATTACATAAAAGGGCAAACTGGTCTTTAAAAGAAACTTAAAGCAAAATAGAAGTGGTACTCATATATGGCAGAAGCCATGAGCTGTGGAATGTAAATGATGAAAGTTTAACAAATACTGAAGTAAATGATTCTCAGAGTTTGTTTGGTGTCTGTTGGCAGTAGATGCTTTGGTCAGAAGGAACATTTACTAGATAGTTATATCCTTTTCAAAGATGTTCAGTGGAAATTGTTTACAACCTGCATCTGTTTCTTAGTGAAGAAAAATATATGCAGCAGGTTCTGGCCTCTGGATGGTTTTAGATCAAGTTTGATTATGTCCTTGGGCTTTTCATCATGAAATGGTCATCGATATCATCAGCACCCAGAAGTAGGCCAGTTGGATGCAGATATAAAAATCTTTCCATTTTATTGTGTGCTTCCAACCTCCTGGAAATGGGCACTATGTGTCTGTGGGACTGTGGGTGGCTTCCTAAAAGTAGAGGAACATCAAAAAGGGTCTTCCTCAGGGACTCCACTGAGAGTGAATCCAGAATAAGCCTGAGGAATTGCATGACTCTTAGGGATTCTGTTCAGGGAGATGAAGGTGTAAAATTGCTCAGAAAATCTATCTGAGCCTATTTGGTGCTAAATAAACTGAAGTTTGAAGAGTAGGGAAGATGTTGTTGTCCTTACCTTGGAAAAGAAACCAGGATACACACTGGTTGACAGTGAACAATTCATGGATTCTTGAGAACAAATGAGGGCCGGAGGGGGGGAGAGAGAAGAGTAGAGAGGGAGGGAGAGATGGATTAAGAGAGGTTGGGCTTGAGATAAACTTTTCAGGTCTATTAAAGAGATTCCTTTCTTTGTAAGAGAGGAGCCAGTGACTCATGGCCCTTTTCACTCCCTGTTTCAGGGATATGACGCCCTATTTGGAATGTCCAGGTGAAGTCTCATGAGCTTTCCTTCCCCTTTCTCTTCTTCTTGCTCCCAAGGTCTGATATTTGATATCAGTGTGGCCGTGCCTTCCTCCAACAGCTAGGGACTGCCGTACATCAGCAGGCCAGTGGTTTGGCTTCTCTCAAGTCCTGATGGTCTTTACACTCCCCCAAGGGTGTCCAACACTGGGGTCATTACCCGAGACAGTGAAAGGCTATTTCAAGACAAGGGCAAGGCAGTTACTATGTTTCATGGGTTAAAGACTGTGTTTATTTCTCTGTCTGCAGGAATGTGTCTCATAGATGCCTTGCAGAGATATAATGTACTAAGGGTTAGTGTTGACACTCTTAAAAATATGATTAGAAGGACCAGAATCACAGACTGGTAACATGCCAGGACTCAGGGGTCCGACTGCCCTTTATTGAAAGCCTGGCTTACTCGAGTCTTGTAATCTGGAGATTGCTTAACTTCTGTGAGCTGCATTTGCCTAATGTGAAAAAATACTGCCCTTCAGCTAGAAAATTCTATTAAGTGCTTACTGTATGCCTGGCACTGTTCCAGATCTTGAGATCTGTGGGTAAACAAAACAGGCAAAGGTCACTGCCCTCATGGAAATTTTTTCTCTCTCTTTCAGGATTGTTGTAGGGCTTAAATAAAATTGTGTGTGTAAAAGGGCTTGGCATGGGGCTCTTCTTAAAATTATAAAATAATTATTCTGGAAAATTATGAACTGCCCGTTCTACATTGAGTTGTGGTTATTTTTTAACAAGAGAGCTCTTTAAACAATTACTTCATTATTTAGTTTTTTTTAAAACTCAGCTCCTTTTAACCTTTCTTTCTTTCTCTCCTTCTGCCTGATTTTTTGCCTCAGTTTTCTGCCCACTGTATCTTGACTTTTTGATGGGCATTTTGATATAACAAAGCTCATATTCCTGTACAACTGAGTCGGAAAGTACATTCATCATGTGTCTGTGTGGGGGTGTCTCTCTGTCTGCCTGCCTGCCTATGTGTCTTGTACCTGAACAAACGTGAACATACTTGAAGAATATAGTTCAGAGTAATATCCATGAGAAGAAACAAGCAAATATGCGTACTTTTAATCTGGAAACTACTGATACGAGAAAGATTGTGGAAGAAAAACAATCTCTTGATGGATAGCATGCCAAATCAAACCATAGAAATCGTCCTAATTGGAGAAATAGCTTTCCAAATAACTTAGCTGATTGCTCAGGTGGCTTCCAAGCTCTTACTTAGCTCTACCAAGCAATTTAGGGTAAGCTTCTTTCTTAGCATAATGGAACATTCATGATGATTTTTCAGGCAGAAACTTTATTTAGGAAAGCCTGATAGGAAGATCAGTGGTAAGAGGAATGAAGGCTGTCTTTATTGGAAGGCTTGTTTTTTGAAACTTGTAAAACCTCATGAATGGATGTACTTCTGTGGTGTCAGTTCAGCTCCATCTATACTGGAAGTGAGAATAATAGCTGCCTATTCACCATAGAGTACCTTTGTGAGGCATTAGACCTTCCTTATCTAAGTGGCATCTTCAGAAGAACTCTATTTTAATATTATGTTCCAAGACACCCAGCATAGCAATGTATGCAGAGGTATTTCTGCTGGGTATAGCCAACCCTGTTCAATGCACAAATTGTTTTTCAGTGGAAGTTTTGAATTTTATGTGTTTTTCTTCATTTATGAATCTTAAGTGTCCAAATCATTTATTCATTACTAACTCTACTGTTCGCTTATGCATGTTCAGGGTTAGCTTAAGGAACTTAAGCTATCAGCAACTATCTCCCAGGAGTGGATGGGATGGGACGGATAACTGAATGAATTCTAAGCCTTGGCAGGAAAGAGGTAAAGGGAAATGTATGGTGAGCAGGTAGTTCCAAGCTTAAAGTGACTTTATTTCCAAACAGATTTGTTTCAAGTAGTTCCTTGACTGGACACAGAGGAATTAGTTTCCTGCCTGTCTGTTCTACTAGGTTGGTGTAAAAGTAATTGTGGTTTTGCATTGTTTGATATTGGAATATATTCTTAAATAATGTGGTTATATTATACATCATTTTCATGTGCATTTCTCACTTTATATATTTTTTTGTTAATGACTTTTTACTTGCTGTTTATTTTATATTTATTTTGGACTATGGAAATGATGTTAGACAAAAAGCAAATATGAGCAATTTTCTTATTTGAATTCAAAATGAGTCGTAAAGCAGTGGAGACAACTGCAACATCAACAATGCATTTGGCCAGGAACTGCTAACGAACGCACAGTGCAGTGGTGGGTCAAGAAGTTTTGCAAAGGAGACGAGAGCCTTGAATATGAGGAGCATAGGACGACGACCAATTGAGAAGACCTCAACGTCAACTATTCTACAGTCGTTCAGCATTTGAAGCAAATTGGAAAGGTGAAAAAGCTCGATGAGCTGACCAAAAATAAAAAATAATTTTGAAGTGTCATCTTCTCTTATTCTATGCAACAACAATGAACCATTTCTTGACTGGAATGTGACATGCAACGAAAAGTGGATTTTATACGACAACCGGTGTTGAAGAGCTCAGTGGTTGGACCGAGATGAAGCTCCAAAGTACTTCCCAAAGCCAAACTTGCACCAAAAAAAGGTCATGGTCCCTATTTGATGGTCTGCTGCCAGTCTGATCCACTGTAGCTTTCTGAGTCCTGGTGAAACCATTGCATCTGAAAAATATGCTCAGCAAATCAGTGAGATGCACTGAAAATTGCAACTCCTGCAGCTGGCATTGGTCAACAGAAAGGGCCCAATTCTTCTCCACGGCAACGCCTGACCACATGTTGCACAACCAACCCTTCAAAAGTTGAACAAATTGGACTACGAAGTTTTGCCTTATCCGCCACATTCACCTGACTCTTGCCAACCGGATACCACTTCTTCAAGAATCTCGACAACTTTTTGCAGGGAAAATACTTCCACAACCAGCAGGATGCAGAAAATGCTTTCCAAGAGTTTGTCCAATCCAGAAGTGTGGATTTTTACGCTACAGGAATAAACAAACATTTCTCATTGGCAAAAATGTGTTGAGTGTAATGGTTCCTATTTTGATTAATAAAGACGTGTTTGAGCCTAGTTATAATTTGAAATTCACAGTCTGAAACCACAATTCCTTTTGCACCAACCTAATACTTCTGATGTGTTTCAGCAAGTGGAAGTAGCCTGATGCAGGGATATGTCAGGTAGAAACAGGGATGACCCCCTTGTCCCTGGAAGCATGGTATCATGGAAGTTGAAAGGCTATTTTGGAATTTTATGTCATTTCAAAGCAGGAAAGAAACCTAATTCACTTATTCATCTATTCAGCCTATCAGTATTTGCATGCTTGTCATATCAGGCCTCTCTATGCTACATGCTACCTGTAACATTGGAAAAAATGAGTCTCTGCACACCAAGAGTTTGTAGCTTAGAGAGGAGGTACAGAAACTCTAGAAGAGTGATGTGTTATTGATAGAAATATAAGGAATATATGTAGCTGGGGCACTTGTACTCATTTCTCAGAATATTTTTCTGCATAGGAGCAAGGATGGGTAAATTATATGGAAGCAAGGGTGGGGATGTTGTAGGAAGACATGGGAAAATCGAAATTGGTGAAGAGTACCTAGAGCTCACATCCCCGGACATTTCTGCACAAGGGCAAACGTGTGTACATTTGTGTGGACAATGAGAACTATAACTCAGCTTCAAGCCTTGGTGATTTTCTCCTCTCTGACTTCAGGATGAAACATTGTAATTAAATTATGATTAGGTACTTTTTTTTACCCTTTGGAGTCATTACCTAGGACAGACAGATCTCTTTTTTGTTGGGCGGTCACAGTGGCCAGTGATATACTAGTCTTCTTGGAATTACATTCCCCCATGGAATTGTTTGTACTTATTGGTTTGTTAGAAACCACCCCAAAGACAGATGTCTGCCCACCCTTCCCCCAGCTCTCTACTCCAAAGATGTCAAAACCCTGGCGAGGAATCTGTGAAATGTGAACTATGACTTGGTTATTTGAGGTTCAGTGAAATAGCTGGAGGGTTTCCCAGTAGAAGACGAAAGCAAAATTGTCTAGACATCACTTTCTGCTTCTCTAGGCAAGCCTTACTGGGAGTTTTTCTACGTTGGGGAACCCAGACCCAAAGAAAAATGAGCATCTTGACTGGCTAAAACCCATATGGGGCAATTTTAGATCCTTCCCAAAACCTACTAAACTGTAGTCTTTGGTTTGAGAAGAACAGAAAGATTTATCTTTGTTGTTATTGTTATCAAAAGAAAATTTATTCATTTGTCCATTAAGACTTTATTAAGCCCCAATTTTACACAGACATTGTGCTTTGCCTGAAGAATCAATGATGGGCAAAAAAGTTATTGTCTTTTAGTGAATGAAATAATTGTGCAGATAAAGTTTAAATGACTCTTTGAGTAAGGGGATAGTAAGAAAGGAACAGCATTTTGTGGGAGCAGTAGACAAAGAGGCTCAATGCAGGGGAAGAGGACATCAGGGAAACCTCGAAAGCAGTGAGCTTGAGGTGAGTTTGAAATAGCTTTGAGTTAACCAAATGAAGGGGCTGGAGAATGGGGAGAGCACCCAGCTAGTTCAGGGTCCCGTGGTCCATATCTTGTGGAGATACCATGCCCCTTAGCGGCTTCTGGAGAATTGGAAACCTCATTTGAGCTTTGCTAGTTGTGAGAAGCACTAGGATTCTTTCTACACTGACTAAGGGATGAAGTGTATATTTTTACCCTCGAGGACCATGGGCATCCGTTTTTGTTTTGTTTTTTTTTTACCTCAGAGATATGAGCCATATTAGCCAGAACCCTTCTGACTTCCATAGGAGGGTAGGTAGTTAGGGCTGCCCACACTGATGAGGTCATTTAAGGTAAAGCTAACCCCTCCTTCTCTTAGTATCCACTGCAGAGAATGCTCAGCTTTTATCCAGACTCAAAATCACTGAATGATTTTGCCATTGCAGCAAGAGAATTATACTTTCAAACCCTGGGCACTGTGTGTGTAAGCTCCTTCCTGAGATGGAGTGCACATACATTTCTTTGATACCACAATAAGCGAGTCTATTTTGAATACAAACATAATCTAAAATGCTACTGAGGTGAACTTTGGCGACGGAAGGGATTTTTCTGTATAGCTGTTTTTGCATGTTCAGAATATTGAGATAGGTTTATAATGTCCTATATTGTGCTTGCTTTTCCTATGCAGGTCTCAGAAACTTGGTTTAGATTTCAAGGTTTTAAGAACTTCCTTTCTTGTATTTTGGGGGCAGAAGAGGGGTGATGACCTGATAGAGAATCACGCAAATCTTAAGTATTCTGCTGTGTGAGTTCTGAAGCCAGCACACTCGGCTAGCACCAGCTGAATCAGAACTAGATCATGACAGCAGTGAGAAGACCCCACCTGAGTTCACTTCCTCCTCTCCAAAGGGAACTATGTATTCTTTTGTGTCTGGTTTCATTTCCTCGTGTTGTTTCATTATGTTAAGGTATGTCCATGTTGTTATGTATAGCTGCTGCACTTTTTCATTTCTGTATAGCTATGTAGCATGATCTATCAACATTTACTTATCTGTTCTATTGATGACATTTGTGTTGGGTTGTAGTTTGAGGCTGTTGTGAATAATATTACTGTGATTATGGCTACACATGCTTTAAAAATATGTATATATATATTTAGAGAAGTTGTGATTTTACAAAACAATCATGCACAATGTGCAGAATTCCCACACAATACATCTCCACCAACATCTTACATAGTTGTAGAACATTTGTTACAGACTATGAGAGAACATTATCAGACTATTACCACTATCTATGGTCTGTAGTGTACATTTGGTATATTTTTCCATACTCCTCTATTATTAATACAGTACCTTCTTTGACATTGATGCAAGAATATTACAGTATTGATGTCAACTATAGCCCATGAATTACATGAATTGTATTTTTCCTATGCATCTCCATATTCTTACTACCTTGAAATAGTGATGTACATTTGTTCTAGTTCATAGAAGAACATTCTTGTATTTGTACTATTAACCACAGTCCTCATCCACCTCTGGGTTCACTGTTATTCAGTCCCTAGATTATTCTCTAGCTTTCTTTCAAAAGAAGGAAATCCCTAGACTACCCCTTTCACCCACAATAAAAAATAGTAAATGCTTCACGAATTTGCGTGTCATCCTTGCTCAGGGGCTGCACTAATTTTTCCTGTATCGTTCCAATTTTAGTATATGTACCACTGAAGCAAGCACCCATACATGCTTTTGACACGTTTACCTTCATTTCTTTAGGGTATACCCCAGCGTGGTATTTTTCTAACTCCCATACATAATTCCAAACTGTGTTCCAAGGTGGTTGTGCCAGTTTTTATTCCAACCAGCATTATATGAATATGTTCATTGCTTAACATCTTTGCCAGCACTTGGTGTTGTGAATTTTAAAATTTCAGCTATTTAAAAGCATGCCTACTTTCAAAATTTTAATTCATCACTATGGTGTCTGGGTGTTTTGTTGAAAAGAAATGAGACTGAGGTTTGGAGCCCAGAACCCCTGAAGGAGTTCAGCTTAAATCCTTGTTGAAGGGTCACTGGGTGGCCATATAAGGCCTTAATTAAATGTGGGGCGGTGTTCTTTTGACTCACCCTCCAGAATCTGACAGTTCAGGACCAAATGCCAGTAGAAAGCTATGTGAACCTACACAGTTATTTAACCTTTGTGCCCCAGTCTCCTCATCTGCAAAATGGGAATAATTTAAAATACCTCATAGGGTTGGTATGATGAGCATATGAGTCAACTCAAAAAATCACTTAGTGCCTGGCCTATAGTCATAAAAAAAAGAAGTTGCAAAGTCTCTCTGAGTCACAGGAAAAGTGACTGGTTCCATTGCCTTGGAACGCTCCTCTATTTATTTTAGTTCATCTATTTTTAGGGGAAACAAAGTCATTTCATCCAGAGCATTAGACGTCAAAACTCGATATATCCTTTCTGGCACTACCTTGTTTGTTTGATGTCTGTGCAGCCCTGTGCTGTTTTGAAGGATGGCATGTTTATAGCTCGGCAGAACCACAAACACTCTGGGGGCCCAGGGTTGCTCTGGGTTTGTGTGCATTTGACACAAGGGCAGCAGAGAAGGAAATCATCTTCAGCATGTGCTTGACACAGGATTTTTGTTTTTCCTTTGTCATCTCACTGCATCCTCTACTGAAAACAAACAAAACACTTCAGCACTGGTAAATATTGTGACTGGCAGTCCTGGTGTTTTGGTTTTTTCCTTTCCTTTTCTGCATTTGCGTGGTGACTGAGGGTAGCGTTTTTAAAGATCAGTTGTCAGTCTGCTATTTGAAGAAGAACTATAGCAATTTCAGAAATGGAAAAATGATTGAAAGGAAACTAAGAACCACAGAATACTTTTTTTTTCTTTCTAAGGGAATTGTGAGGCATTTTAAGTAGGAAAAGGTGGACAATTGTTATATGGTTGTTTGCATTTCCTCTCCCAAGTATCTAGATTTTTCGTGCTACCACTCCTGAGCCTTAGAATCTGCTCTTCAAATACAGTAGAGCGTCCTTTTGGGTGGGTTATGTGATCGCTTCCCTCTGAGCATTGCCTTACTCTGGTCTATTTGCCCTGCCTGGCAAAACTGCTAGAATTGAGGGGCAGGGCAAGCCAGGAGCCAGGAATGCAGAAGCCCTCTTCTCTTGGCCACTGAGAGTTTGACCTAGTTTAATTAAGTTAAGGTTATTTTTATTAGTTTGAAAAAATACTGTACATAAAAATTTTATTCACTTCTTTCCTTCCCTTCATTCCTTTCTTTCTAAGAGAAAATAAGGAAAGAAAGGCCAAATGAGACTTTGGGCTCTGAATTCAGATGACAAGGACGGAACATTCCACATAGATTCTTAATTTGTTAGCTGCGTAATTTAGGGCCAGTTTCTTAATTGCTTTATCCTTCAATTCTTTCGTCTCTCAGTGGAGACAATAATTGTATCCATTTTATGAGGATTATATTAGTAACAACTAATGTTTTATATTGTAAACATGAAAAGTACAAAAATAATAACAGCTATACTTAACTAACAGTTACCCGGTGCCAGCCACTGTTCTAAGTACTTACTCTAAGTATGAATCTATCAATTCATTTAGTCCTTATAGCAGCAATAGAGATTGCATCCTCTATTTTACAGGGGAGGGAACTGAGGCAAGAGTGTTGAAGTAACTAGACTAAGATTTTTTGGCTACTAAGTGGCAAAGCCAAGGATTTGAATGAGGCTGTCTGGTTCCAGAATCTGTGTCCTTCGTCATAACACTGCCATTTTCCCACTCTTCCTCCTTGTATCGCATCCCCAACCCTTATTCTTCTCTCTAGAGATATCCGTTTAACACTTTGGCTTTACTATTTCTACATAATTTCAAACAGCAAAACTGGGATCTCTATTGTGCATCTTGCTTGTTTCATAAAACAGTGTGTCATGAACTTTTTCCCATGTCAGTGCATATAGCTCTACCTATAGCTTATCTTTGCCAAGAGATGGTCATTGAGCCTAGCCTTGGTGGGTGTGGGGTAGGGGTGCTGGGATGGGGATGGGGGTGGCTGAGTTTCGGAGCAGTCCAGTTTGAGCTGGCTTGTTGCCTAGGATCTGGCTTTCTTTCCCACAAAGTAGCTTCTGAGAAAAACTGTGGGAAACAAATGACTTCAGAGGTTTTTAGAAACAAAAGTGCAAACGCTAACAAATTTCATCTGGCCCAAAAATGTTATTACCCCAAATCTTGAAAATATTTTCTTATAGGATTATTCCCTCAAGGTTGTTAATCTGAGAATGATCCAGGCCTCTTAGGCCTGACATTTTGCCCCCTGGTATTGGAGTCTTGTGTATGTGAGTGCCAGAGTGTGGGGGCTGAGGTAAAAATATTTCTCTGGAAGAAATGAAGTCATCTTATTTAATATTATGGCTCCCACTGGGGCTCTATCATTTCACAAAGGGGATGCCCGTTCACGTAGCCAAGATGAAGCTTTTAATTTAGTCCAGCAGACCTTTTAAAAGGTAACACTAGGTTTTCAAAGCCACGAACACTTTATTGAGTTGTATCTGCCTTAAAATTTCTTGCTGTAGTTAATTTTTACCTAGCAAACATTGACTTTCTAGATAAATGTTAGTGTAACGTTATCTGCTTCTTTCTTTCAGCGCTTGGCATTCGGAAAACCATTTTGCTTTTGGTTTTATGAAGTACCAGCAAACTAAAAGGTTTCTGTGTTGGGGCTATTGTCTGAGAGGCTTATCTAGCTGCCATGTCGGACCAGCACGGCAGTGAGACAAACCTCTATTTGTTCATGGGAGGAAAGAATGTGGCCTGGTAACTGCCTCCTGCATACACCTGAAGGCCAGGTTCCCTGATGAAACTTCAGTACTGCGCTCTTGACACTGGCCAAGTTTGCTTGGCCCTGGCAACGGAATGTAAACACCGACTGGCCTCCAAGGACCCGAAGTTTCTGTGTCCTTCCCTTGCTGGTTAAGTCCCAAGTATGCCTGTAATCTCTGTTAAGCTGGTGCGGTGAAGTCGAAACTTGGCTTTATCACTGGGCCTAGATTCTCCCGGAGCATATTTCAGATAAGAGTGGAAAATTGCCAGGGCAAGCATTAGCTGCCCCAAGATACTGAGGAGCTTTATTTTACCTCATGGATAAAAAAGGCCTTTGGTTTAATTTCGAAACCTGCTTGTGAATAGGCCAGAAGGTATAAAGGGGGCCTTACTTCCCTAAGTTTTAATTTTCAGAAAGTGATTTAGAAGCAGGGAGTGGTAATAACCTTTGCTCACTTGCTGTGAGGAGAGTCTTGAGGTTCTATGCTTCTCTCTGGTATTGCTCTTTTCTTGAAAACAGCACAGGCAGCTCCTCTCTGTAGGAATCCCAGCTGCTCTGTGACCTTGGGAAAATGACTTAACCTCTCTGAGCCCCCTTTTTCTCATCTCTAAAAAACAGGATACACTCAACTCATAGAGCTGTAAAAGAATTAAGGAGTTAATGTTTATAGACCTTGGAACTGTACCTGACACATAAGTGGTAGAGAAACGTTTGTAAAAGAAAATAAACAATGGGAAATACTTTGTACAATTATATGAAGTGCCATTGATATTTTTGTGTTTTTTCTGGTTATTGAATATTTTGACACACACAAATTAATCATTAGATCAAGAGAATTGCTTTTGGTACTTAGCTAAGATTTTTTTCTTTTAAATATGCACTCCTTGCTTGTCTTCCTGTTCCCTTTGTAGAGCAAAAGTATCAGGAAAAAACAAGTGCAAGTGCTTCCTTCTAATATTGGTTTGGTTGTGTTGGAAAACAGGAATTATGAGTCATGAGCTCCAAATTAACAGGAATGAGCCAAGGTAAAATTACATCCTAAAGATGGGTGTTATTCTTGAAAAACAGATATGTGCAAATTCACCTGATATTAAAATAGAATTCTTAACCTGGAATCCATGGGTTACTAAAGAGTCTGTGAATAGGAATCAGAGTGGAGCGAGGCAGGGTATGGGATAAAAATTACATCTACATTTTCACTAACTTCTATCTGAACTTGAACATTTCCTTTGCTATAAATACCCATGGCTTTGTCATGATTAGCAATCTTGGACATTTTAATATCGTTTTAAAGTTTTCTTTAGGCTTATCGCGACTTAGAAATTCCAGTAATTATTAGACTCACCACTATGTAATGCTTTGTATTTCGGTGCCTTAAGGAAGAAATAGCATTATTACATTACAATTTTATTATAAAAAATATTTTCTGAACTATATTTCAATGTAACGGGATTCCTTTGTACTCTTACACATTTTATTTAATACATTTACAAACATTATACTGAGAAGGGGCCCATAGTCTTCACCAGACTGCCAAAAGAGTTCAGTCACTAGAAAGATTGAGGGAGTTTAAAGCTGAAGGTTTAAGCTGATTTCAATCTCTAGAGCAGCACTGGCCAACAGAAATAAAATGTGAACCGCATGTAATTTTAAATTTTCTAGTAACCAACTACTTTAAACACAGTAAAAAGAAACAGGTGAAATTAATTTTAATAATGTGTCTTAACTGGATACATTAAAACTATATTCATTTCAATAGTATAAAAGTTACTAAGGAGATCTTTTACATTCTTTTTTTTTCCTTCATGCCAAGTCTTTGAAAATGACTTGGGTATTTTGCACTTAGAGTACATCTCAATTCGAACACTCATGGGAAATACTTCACCTGCATTTACATTGAACAAAATATAGTTGGAAAAGTAGATTCAGGTGGCCCCAAACATCAATAAGAATTTTCGAAAACCACATGAGTAATTTAAATTTAAATCAGTTATGGTGAAATAAAGTAAAAGGTTCAGTTCCTCAGGCACACTGGCCCGCTACGAGTGGTCAGTCGCCACATGTGGCTCATGGCTACCATATTGGATAGCACAGGCCTAGAGCCTGGCTTGACACAGAATCCTGTGTAAGGAGAGAATGAGGATGAAGGGCCATTGGGGGAAACTTCATTTGATTTGTTTTTACTATATAAGTGCTTGCTTAAGGTATCAGTGGTGTCTTAAGGTATCCATAGTGTCTGCCTGGCCCTGAGTAGGTGGCTCACATTATATAGAGATAACGCAGAGCTCTGCCTGGAGCTTTGTGTGATTCGGTGGGAAAGACAGCTCCATCTAAGTGGTGATTTTGTAGATTAGTGTGTGGGGGGGAGTGGGGATGGAATTTTGTAAATTCCATTCCAACCAAATGAAGAGGATTTACAAATTCTGAGAAAGGAAAGATCCTAATTTCTTCTTTGTGTAAGCCTTTGGCATAATAATGGAGTTTGATTTGCATATGGATTTTTAGTACTTTGTTAGTACTTTTTGTTTGTTTTCCCTATAGTGCTCTCTGGAAGAGATGAGCTACTGGACTCAATTTAATCTTTTCACTCAGTCCTTACTTCATGGTTCACAACTTCCTTTATTTGTCTGTCATTTAATAGCTAGGATAGTCTTTGGGGGGCTGGGAAGACCTGCAAATCTGGGTGGATGACCTTTACTGTGAAGTAAGGTTAGCGAGGCCCCATCCAGACTCCTGGCTGAAATTGTTAGAAATGTCTTTTCCCTTCCAAGAGCTCGTCTATGAAGTTAAGCTAGGTAATTTCAGCGAATTCTGTTATCCACTTGGGCGGTCTAGCTCTGCTTTTATCTCCTAACTTTTAAAAATTTATTTTGGTACAGTATGTTGTTTTTTCATTTCTTTTGATTAAAATCGACAAACTATGAAAAAAATTATGACCCAATTATATTGTTAGTCCTGATCCAGCGTACTGTTCCCTAGATATAAAAGTTTAGAAACTTGGGAGTTTGGGAAGATGTGGAGAATGTTCAAAGACTGTCAACAAGTGGATTCCGGCAATGCATTACTCCTGGTGTATTTGGGGAGAATGTAACTCTTTGGAGCCTTAGAAACGTGGAAGCATGTCTCATACCTCAGCTGAACCGTGGAACTGTTAGTTGAAGGTAATATTATGCTAAGGCTTCTGAGTAAAAGAAGAGTAAAAGGCACATCTCTTGCTTATGAGGAGTTGTAGTCTTTGTAAAAAAAGAAACAGTAAACTCAGAAAAGTCTAAATGATGAGTGAGACAGAAGGTACATTTATCAGTGGGTTGTTTTGTTTTTTAACTCTACACCTAAGAGAAACCTAGCAATTTCCAGCCAAGTAGTAGGAATAACAACAGAAATAGCAGCTGATGGTTATTTATTCATTCAGCAAATGCTTGGTGGGTGCTTCCTATGTGTTAGGCACTATTCTAGGATGTAGTGAAAAACACAAGGGACTCAGGGCTTGCCTCGTTTTTTCCTGCAGGTTCTGGGGATGTATCTTATAGGACATATGCTCTGGACCAAGGCACTTGTGTTTCAAAGAATTGAGAGAATCAACATTTTTTTTTCTGTTTAATTTTTCATACTTTATTCCCCTGCACGAATAGGTTAAGAAAGTAGAGAGAGAATAAACATTTGTAGCTGAATGTCATAATGGCTGTAATGAAAATATGCTCAGAAAGTGACAAATGCTTTGAAGAATACAGAATAATATGAGAACAAACTTCAGGAGTGACAGTTGCCTTCTTTGCATCCCTTCTCTCTGCTTCGTTCTTCTATTCTTGTCACCTTCTTGCATTGGTTAACTGGGCATTTGGTGGAGACCAAGAATCTTGGATGACGCAGCTCAGTCATTTCACTTTGGGTTTCACATTGAGTCATTTCACATTGAGTTGCCTGATTCATGGCTAGTTTATCTATAGCATCAGCTTCATGCCCTGTAGAATTTGTTTTTTAAAGGCTCAGAGATTTTTTTTTTCATGCTATAATCAAAACATATTTTAACAGTTTAAATATTATTTCTAGGCATATAGATTTTCCAGATCTCTGGGTCAGCGATAGTTTCCTCTGTTTTACAAATATACTTAATAAGCTGAGCCAGTATGAATTGGGGCCGTATCTTTTAAAAGAATGATTTCTGACATTTAAACATGGAATTAGATTTTGGGGGGGGGCTGGACCCAGTCTACTTTCTAAGAACTTTCAGGCTTCTGTGCCTGCCACAAACTGTAGTTTAAGCAGGCTAGCCACGTGACTTTTAATCCTACATGAAAGTTACCGTAAGCTCGACATGGGCAATTTGATTTCCTTATAGTGAAAGGACAAATAGCATCAGGCAAATAGGAGATGATTTTTTTCAGAATGAGGAAAGCCACAAAGAAGAAGGAGAAAAGTTGGTGGTTTATAAAACATGGGAGGAAGGATGGAATGGGTCTTGTCTTGGAATAACTTGTCTCCGTATATCCATTTGATGATTTAAAGATATACGTACTGGTTTTTTTCTGTCTTTCTTTTTAATCTTACCCAATTTAGAGAAACACTTCTGTTTATTCTCCCTACGCCCCCATTTGGCTGAACCATATAATTTCCAGGTGGTTATGTTACTGGATGACTCTGGTTTCTGGGCTTCTAGGTTCTTGGCTTATGTCGCATAAAATAATTTAAGGACACACCACAGGGTAGGCAACGGAGTAAAGAGTTTATTAAGAGACAAGAAAACGAGAAAAGTACATGGTCCACGCCGAGGAATGGACCGTGAGCATACTGCAGGGTGAGTTGTGCGCCTGGGACCTCAGGTCAGGATTTTTAAAATCTGTTTGTTCTTCTGATTGGTTGCCCCACCTGTCATTTCTCAGGGGGCCAATGGTGAGGCCTTTTGAGGATATCGGGGCTTTCCCTTGACCTCGAAAGGGATTCTCATTCCAAATGAGATTCTCATTCCAGGGTCTGGTGGGATCCCTCTGGAGATTTCTAGGTGGGGTCTCACGGCCACGTGATCTCACGGCTGTGTTGTCTGTCGGCCATGTTGCCTTCCAGGTCTTCAGCTGTGACCCAAGTCTTTCCTTTCCCTATAATGATCTGCCTCAGTAAATTATATTTAGGGGATATTTATACCTTGCTTGTTCTCTTTGGGATTTTACAAATGCTGATTCTAGAACTACTATGGATAAAACCATAAATGTAAGAGAACAGAGGCCTGTTCTCTTAGCATTTTGTTGGTCTGCTTTCAGGAACTCTTGTTTATGGCTTATGGATATAATTCTCTTGCAACCTTAGAATTCTGTTTCCTTTAGGGACTGTAGGAAGCACAAGCTGGGGAATTATTTATGTAACAGTAAGGATAAAACATTATTCATTTTACTTATAAGCTACCCAGGACCTAAAGGTTTAGGGCACCAAACCCAACTCTATATAGAAAATGAACCAATTTTCCTTGACATTTAACTGTACATTGAAGTTAATTCATATAAAGTACCTGAGATGAAATACTCTAGCAGTGGAATTTTGGGGACTGCTTTGCTTTTGTTGTTTTGTCATTTTAGATTTAGATTTTAGTGTGCTGTTGTATAAAGTCATTACTTAGGTAAAATTCTCCAGCTACCCACTTTTTCTTATACTTTCTTACTCTCTAGGTAAAAACATATTTTAATATTTAAAACTCTTACGTGTTTTGTTCCTTGTGGAACGTAACTTTTCTGTTTTCCACTCCTTTGTCTCTGGAGTCAGAGCGGGCTGGGTGGTGCACTGTTGGATCTTGTGTTTGGGGAAATGGATGACTGCAAAACAGTGAGGTCTGCCTACTTGTGGGCAAATGACATAACCAACAGTTTACTGAATGCCTTGCCAAGACAAATAGGGTTGCGTTGTCCTGTTGGTTGCTGTTCCCTCCCATGCTGAATTTCATTTCACCCTTGGCTCTGCCTTTCTCCAACCTGGAGAAGCTTGCTGGAATTTATACCCAAAGCAAGAAGAACCAAACCAGAGTGTAGTGAATTTCTAATATTCCAAATCACAAAATAAATGATGAAATGTCAAAAAGGCAAGGAGCAGGGAAGCGGGTGTGGCTCAGTGGATAGAGCCCCCGTTTACCATATGGGAGGCCCGGGTTCGCGTCCCGAGGCCTCCTTGTGAGGGCACGCCGGCCTGAGTGGTGCGGTGGGCTGATGCGGCAACCTCACGGCAGGAAGCGGGTGTGGCTCAGTGGATAGAGCACCTGTTTACCATATGAGAGGCCCCGGGTTCGCTTCCCGGGGCCTCCTTGTGAGGGCAGGCCGGCTCGCGGGGCACTGTGGGCTGATGCGGCAAGACCTCACAGCAAGGGGGAGATAAGCAGACACAGAGAAGACACGCAGCGAATGGACACAGCAGCCCAAGCAGCAAGGGGGAGGGATAAATAAAATAAAATA
>JAQZBX010048583.1:0-20162 GCA_029593785.1 Cabassous unicinctus
AAAATACTTGCCAATCACATTCAACAACATATCAAAAGAATTATACACCATGACCAAGTGGGTTAAATCCCAGGTATGCAAGTATGGTTCAGCATAAGAAAACCAATCAATGTAATACACCACATAAACAGATTGAAAGAAAAAAAAATCACATAATCATCTCTATATATGCAGAAAAATCAATCGACAAATACAGCATCCTTTCCTGATAAAAACACTGCAAAAGATAGGAAAAGAAGGAAACTTTCTGAACATGATAAAGAGTATATATGAAAAACCCAAAGCTAACATCTTCTTCAATGGTGAAATCCTAAAAGCCTTCCCTCTGAGATTGGGAATGAGACAAGGATGCCCACTATCACCACTCCTATTTAACATTGACTTAGAAGTACTTGCTCAAGCACTGAGGCAAGAAAAAGATATAAAAGGCATCCAGATTGGGAAAGAAGAAGTAAAAATTTCATTATTTGCAGATGACATGATCCTATACGTAGGAAGCCCTGAGAAATCTACAAGAAACCTTCCAAAACTTATAAAGGAGTTCAGTAATGTCGCAGGTTATAAGATCAATGCTCAAAATTCTGTAGCATTTCTGTACAGCAATAATGAGCAATCCAAGGAGGAAATCAAGAAAAAAATACCATTTACAATAGTAACTAAAAGAATCAAATACATAAGAATAAATTTAACTAAAGATGCAAAGGACTTATATAAGGAAAACTAGACAACAGTGTTAAAGGAAATCAAAGAAGACTTAAATAAATAGAAGAATATTCCCTGTTCATGGATAGGAAGAGTAAACATCAAGATGTCTGTCCTACCCAAATTAATCTACGGATTTAATGCAATCCCAATAAAAATCAGCACTGTATTTTTTAAGGAGCTGGAAAAACTAACTACAAAATATATTTAGAAGGGTAGGAGGCCCCAAATCACCAAAGACATATTGAAAAAGAAAAATGAAATTGGAGATATCACACTACCTGACTTTAAAACATACTACAAACTACAGTGGTCAAAACTACATGGTACTGGCACAAGGATAGACATACTGACCGATGGAACCGAATTGAGAGTTCTGATATAAATCCTCACATATACCATCATCTGATATTCGACAAGGCTACCATGCCCGCTCAGTTGGGAGAAAATGGCCTCTTCAACAAGTGGTGCTTGGAGAACTGGATATCCATATCCAAAGGAATGAGAGAGAAACACCATATCACACCTTATACAAAAATCAACTCAAGATGGATCAAAGATCTAAATGTAAGAGCCAAGACTGTAATAGACCTTGGAAGATAATATAGGGAAGCATCTACAGGACCTTGTAATAGGAAATGGTTTCATGAACTGCACATCCAAAGGATGAGCAGCAAAAGAAAAAATAAGTAAATGGGATCTCCTCAAAATTAAAAATTTCTTCACCTCAAAGGACATTATCAAGAAAATAAAAAGGCAGCCTATCCAATGGGAGAAAATATGTGGCAACCATATATCTGATAGGAGCATCCTGCATATATAAAGAAATCCAACACCTTGAAAAGAAAAAGAAAAATAACCCATTTAAAAAATGGACAAGTGACCTGAAAAGACACTTCTCCAAGGAAGAACTACCAACGGTGAAAAAGCACATGAAAAGATGCTTGACATTGCTAGCTATTAGGGAAATGCAAATCCAAACTACAATGAGAGACCACCTTACACCCATTAGAGTGGCGGCTATTAAAAAACCAGCAAACTATAAGTTTTGGAGAGGATGTGGAGGAGTGGGAACCCTCATTCACTGCTGGTGGAATTGTGGAATGGTCCAGCCACTGTGGAGAACAGTTTGGTGGTTCCTCAAATAACTAACTATAGATTTTTCGTATGATCCAGCAATTCCACTGCTGGGTAGATACCCAGAAGAATTGAAAACAAAGACATCAACAGATATATGCACACTAATGTTCTTAGTGACATTGTTCACTATTGCCAAAAGTTGGAATCAACCCTGGTGCCCATCAACAAATGAATGGATAAACAAAATATGGTACATACATCCAATGTAATATTACTTAGCTGTAAGAAGGAATAATGTGCTAACACATGGAATAAAATGGATGAATCTTTAAGACCTTATGTTGAGTGAAGGAAGCCAGGCATTGAAGGATGAACAGTACATGACCTCACTGATATGAATTGAGGAAAGTGAGCAGTCTCTTAGAACCATTGTCTGAAAGATAGGTTTACAAGAGAGAAAGAGAAGAGAAGGTTGTGAGCCATCACCCATACAGACATAATCTATGGTAAAGTGATACCGTATAGTTGCATATTGAAGGTTTAGGACAGGTGGGTAGTGATATTACTGGGTTTGGTGGTGCAGGGTTGACAGGTGGGTAGATTAGGAAGGGTGGTTAGAATATCCAGGATACTGGGGGGAGAGATGAGAGAGGGACCAGGTAAACACGGTATTTTTGGAAATGAGATTGAAAGTGCAGGGGTGGGAATGCTCTTATGGCAATATAACAAGGAAGTGTCACTGGTTTAGGGTTTTGGGTTGGGGGGGACATTCAGGACAGGGTACATCTGGAGCAGGATTCTAAGGAGTGTGTGAGTGTTCATCCTGTCATAATGTGTTGTATCAGTGGGTGGAAACCCACACAATGAGCAGGAAGGAGATGGACTCCCATCTTTGGGAGGACCAATTCACCCAGAAACAGACAGTTGGGCATTTCTTATGAGCAAGAGTGGTTCCTAGTTGGGGAGGACAAACCAGCATGTCAAGACCTCTTGTTGCATGTAACTATGAATCTTGTCATCCAATGAGACAAGCCAGGGGGTCATCATGGGCCATGGGGGGATAGGGAGGGAGAAACAAAATAGATCAAATGGGGTATTTAGTGGTCAGGTGAAATGTTTTCATTACCTTACAATGATGGACACAGGACATGGTAAATATCATCAAAAAAATTTTAAATTGTACAGTCTAAAATGTAAACCATACCATAAACCATTGACAATGTTTAGTAGCTATGTTTCACTATCTGTATAACAGTTATAACAATGCTACCATCCACATACAAAAAGGTTTTAATATGGAGTGAGGAAAGGGAGAGGAGGTTGGGTATATGAGAGTTTTTGTATTCTGTGTGTGACTTTGCTGTGACCTAAAACTTCTTTGAAACAAAATGAAAAATAATGAGAAAATGGGGAATGAGTGGGGGAAGGTGCCACTGTACAGACTGCACACCCGATATTGCAGTGATAAAAGGAAAAATGTCAAAAAAAATTTTTTTTAATTTTTTTGTTTTTTCCCATTTTTTGAATATCCCAATCCTTTAATTTAATTTTTAGTATTTTTTTAAGTTTCCATGTATTTCATTTCTTACATTTAAACTTATCATTATTATTTCATTTTCCTATTAATTGTATTTGGCTATTATATGGGCTTCATCTTTAAAGAAGTTTTGGATTAGAAAGGTTACAATGGGGGTGGGAGAGGATCATTGGTGGGGGGGTGTCAGGGATGGGGGTTTCATGGAAGGAAGTTCACCTGAACATACATAAAAGATATATAAAATTTTTCAAATGATCATGAGGTAGGGCATGGTCACAGTGGGTGGAGAATCACTCAATAAATGAGAGAATACTGAATTCTCATCCTGGAGAGCTCTGCCACATTCTCCAAGGGAGCAGCAAGAGTCCCCCAAGTGCAAGGGCAGTGTCTGGCTAAGGAGGATGGGTTCTTGTTATTGATGACTAGCCTTTTGAGTCTTTGTTCTTGATATTGAAACTTAGCCTATTGTTATGGGATGCCTAAGGGTTGCCGCCTGAGAGCCTCCTTGTTGATCAAATGTGGCCTCTCTCTAAGCCATACTCAGCATATGAATCCATTACCTTCCTCCCAGCATGGGACATGACTCCTGGGGACAAGCCTCCCTGGCAACGAGGGATTACTACCAAGTGCCAACTGGCAATACGACTAGAAAAAGACCTTGAATAAAAGGGGGAAAAGGTAAAGACAAATGAGTTCATATGGCTAAGAGACTTCAAAGTGAGTCAGGAGGTCATTCCAGAAGTAACACTCACGCACTCCTCAGTAGGATCTCATAGAACACCAAAGTGGATATCACCCCAAATAGAGGGGCTCCTAAGGGCTCTGGAGACACCCAGGTCCTATATAAGGGGAAATAGCTCCAGAGATTGATGCCTTATCAGTGGGTTCTACTTTGGAATCTGTGCTCCTGAGAGTGACAGAGTTGGATTCAAATAAGTCTTCCCTGCACATGGTCCATCAGTCTCTTCTATTCAAACCTATATGTGATGCTGGAGTTTGTAGGTGTACCTCCAGAGACTGGAGCCTCTGGCCTGCCCATGTGCCAGCTGTGCCTGGAATCTCGATGGAGCTGCAACTCCTACTCTACAGCTCAATGGACTCACCCAAGTCACCTGGTGAGGAGAGGACTATGGGCAACGGCCATCCCAGGGAATGGAGACAGCCTGCAGCTGCAGGCAAGATAATCCCAACCATTTTATCCATGGGATATAAGCACCCTCTCACTTGGAGGGGGAGTGGACATCACCATCCCAGACTCCTCAGGATTGGGGAAGAGCTATGGACTAGAGTGGACTTATTGGTATTCTGTTGTAGACACATTGTGATTCAAGCAATGGAAGAAATTACAACATTGATGTAGAGCCAGTGGCCACTGGAAACTTTGGGGGCAGGGAGAGGGTAAAGCAATTGTAATGCAGGGGCTTTTTCAGAACTTGGGAATTATCCTGAGTGACATTACAACAAAAGATATAGGCCATTTTATATCAGCATATAACATGCAGAACTGTGTGAGAGAGAGTGTGGTCTACAATGTGAACTATGGTCCATCCTTAGTGGCAAAGCCCCAGGATTTGTATATCCATTGCAGGTGATGTGCCACACTAATGGATGTTTACGTGGGAGGTTGTTGGAGGTGTGGGAGGTGGGGAATATGGGAATCCCTATAATTTTTGTGTAATATTTATGTAATCTAAGCATCTTTTTAAAATAAATAAATAAATAACGGGATTGTGGCTGGAAAAAAAAAGAGTATGGCATAGACATATTGCTGATTTCCCTGTCAAGTCATTTGAAGGTGAATGATTACCATAGCAGTGATAATAAAACTCTGAAGAGCACAGCTGGATTTTCTGTAGTGTTGCTGAGGATTCAAAAATCTGCTAGCAAGGGGTTACCAAAGAAATAAAATTCTTTCAGTTAGAAAACACAAGAGAACTATGGAATATGGGCAAACAAGAGTTAGACTAAATCTAACATAATTGCAAACAAGATAGGATTAAGCCGAATTCCAGATTGAATTCTGGCCATCAAGGCCCTAGCCTAAATCTATGCAGGGGATTTCTATCAGGAAAGTTAATATCATATGGAGCCTCTTTTCATTTCAGTTATATTGTCCTGTCCTTTGCCATGACAAAATATATTATGCATTTTAAGAGGCAGAAGAAGTAAATGAGACCACCGGTGACAGATTCTAGATTTAAAGCCTGTGAGATCTTTAAAATTACTACTTTTAACATAATAAATAAAATTAGAGAAAATGGAAGATAAAGGAAGATAAACAATTAAGGATGAAGAATTCCCTCAAATAATTGGAACCTGTAAAAAAATAAGATAATATAAATTCTAGTATTGAAAATCACAATCCTAGGAATTGAGAAATCATTGGATGGTTTAACAGGAGATTAGACAAAGCAAAATGTAAAATTAAAAGCCTGGAATGCTGGTCAAATGCACATTTTTTTAAAGAGGGGTATTAGTCAGTTAAAAGCATGCTGACACAAAGTACTGGGACTCTGCTGACTTTTATAAAGGGTATTTATTTGGGATAGAAGTTTACAGTCACAAGACCCTAAGGAGTCCACCTCAAGTTACCATAAGAGGTACTTTCTCACTCAAAGTCTGTTGCCAAGTGTTGAAGCAAGATGGTGGGTGATGTCTGTGAGGGTTCAGCCTTCCTCCTTCTTCTTAAGGCTCCATAGTCCTAGCTTCTCCTGATCTCCACTGTAGGCTGGCATAAGGCTCATCTCTCTCCCTGGGGCTCCTTTCTTTCCAGGCTCAGCTGCTATGCTCTCTTTACAAGGTCAGCTCTAGACTATCAGGCTCATCTCTGTTCCTGGGGCCACAGGATCCTCTGTATATCTTCTCTGTGTGTTTACTTCTGTGTGAGAGTCTGTTTTATCAGCCCACCAAGGGGGCTGGGAGTCAACTCTAAGGTACACTCTAATGATGTGGTTGAATCAAAGCCCTAATCTTAACATAATTTAATCAGACATGTCACTGAATCTCATAAAATCAAAGGGCATCATGCCAGAGGAACAGACCAGTTTACAAACATGATCTTTATCTCTTTGGAATTCATAAATAATATCAAAGTGCCACAGGAGTTACCACGGAATTAATCCAAGATGTCATACATGGGAAGCAGGTGCTCAACCACTTGAGCTACATCCACTCCCATCAAATGCACATTTACAAATAGAAACCAAAAGAGAAAGAAGAATGGAAAATTCATGAAAGACCTTAGTATATGTGGTACAGGAACCAAGGGTGTAATCAGTGTTACAGATGAATCAGTGGGTGAGGAGAAAAAGCAAACCTGAGAAATGTTTAAATCTGAAAAAGGGCACTAGCCAGTAGATGAGGAGGGACCAAAGAAGAATGAATGCAAAGGAAAATCCCATCAGGAATGTCATAATTAAACCACTAAAAACTAAAATCCAAGAGAATGCAATAAAACCAGCCAGAGAAAAAGAAACATTTCCTTCCTAAGAGCAACAGTAAGACTGAAACTGTCTTCTCAACAGAAGTGATCAAAGACCGAGGAGAAATTTGAATGGCATCTTTAAAATGCTGAACTGAATTTTCTTTCAAATTGCTTCTGTACCTAGTGAAGTTAAAAGTAATATGTAAATATTATTTTTGTCAATTGTACAAAGGTACCACTCCAATGCTATGTCAATAATAGCAGGGTAAAAGGGGTATGGGGTTTTTCTTTCTGGAATAATGAGAATGTTCTAAAATTGATTGTAGTAAAGAATGAACAACTATGTGAATATACTGAGAGCCATTGATTGTACACTTTGGATGGATAGTAAGTATGGTGCGTGAATAGCCCTCAATAAAACTGTTGTAAAAATAATAGCATTGAACAGAAAAAAATTATCCTCCACAAATGAAATGGAAATAGATATTTTCAGTGCAAAAAACTGACTGAAATTTTTTAAAAGTTTTTTTTTCAATAGTTATGCACTAATACAAATACCCAGGGGGGGATAGTCTTTAAGAAAAGGAATATCCTCAGATAGAACTGATGTCTGCTGCTAATAGCCATCCGTGTGTGCCATTTTGGAAGAGGATCCCATAGACCCCCAGCACACATGCAGATGCATGCAGCCCCATCTTGACTATATTCCTTTCAGAGTCTCTGACCAGAACTACCAACAATGCTGGTCCAGATTCCAGACTGTCAGAAACTGCGTAAAGTAACAAATGTTTGCTGCTTTAAACTGCTAGGTTTGGGGGTAATTTGTTACACACCAAAAGAAAACTGATACAGGTAGTGTGTGCTCTTTTTGGGAGGAAGAGCCTAAGGGGACAACCTCATAAGTAGAGACACTGAATATCTATTTGCTCTCCCTTCTTTCCCAGCCCCTGTGCAGTTAGGCAGAAGGACTAGTTCTGCTCAAGAGGTATTAATCAAAACAGCCATATGATAATTGCAAATGGAGGCGTAGACGCATGGGTATTACTTCTCCATATCGATCTGTCCCTCCCTGTGGTAATCATGGAGGTTACCTGTTGAGATGGTGGAACCCCAAGATGGACTCAGCCTGGATCCAGAAGCCATGGCTTGAAGGAGCTGCTGGACCTGCCCTGGACTCCAGTGAATGAGAGATAAATTTTGCAGGGGTTAAGCCTTTGAGATTTCTGGTTTTTTATCACAAAGAGTCTGCCTAGCTTAACATGACAATAGAGATGGAATATGGGCAACATAGAACTGCAGAAAAAAATTGAAAAGTAACATGAAAGGTAAATATATGGATAAACATAGATGTTATTGGCACTACAAAGCAATAATAGTGATTTTTTTGTGAGATTTAATTTTATGAATAATTAAACTGAATGATGCCAGTAAAGCAAAACCTGGTAAGGAGATAAGGGAGCTGAAAGTGCCCTAATTTTCTAGCATTTATTATTTGGAAATTGGTAAAGAATAATTTGTGTTAGTCAATAAAACACATTGCAATCACTAGGTATAACCATCAAACAAATTTTGAAAAGAAAAGATAACTTAATAGTAGATTCTTATGATATTTTCATTGTGAAGGCATAATGATATTTGGATGTACAGTGGAAGAGCAAGCAAGGAGTCAAAGGTGACCCCAGGCTTGTTCATTTTGTCAATGATGCTCGCATTATCTGAGGAAAGTATTTATGAAGTGAGTTTGATAGGGAAGGAAAGGTTAGGTGTTCAATTTGGATAGGTCCACATTCACAGCAATGCTATATTTTTATACAATATAATAAGTTTGTCCAGATTCACATCTTCTCCCTGAAGAGGAAGCATGGAGAACGCCAAAACTTGCCTCCCTTTGTCTGTGCTACTCT
The DNA here is from genome assembly GCA_029593785.1 of Cabassous unicinctus. Taxonomy (NCBI): domain Eukaryota; kingdom Metazoa; phylum Chordata; class Mammalia; order Cingulata; family Chlamyphoridae; genus Cabassous; species Cabassous unicinctus. Next base: position 8,648 of record JAQZBX010048583.1, read on the forward strand.
GTATGATTGATGTTTTTTTCCAATATAGCTACACAAGTCTTCTTTCCATCATTTAAATCTGGTTTTTTGTATTTCTGCTTATATCTTTCATTTGTTGATATCATAATTTAACTCTTAGAGGAAAAGTGCAACTTTCCAGACATATAGAAACCCTGACTGATGCCCCTGTATACCATTTATACCCATATGGTTAATAGTATACAAAGATGTGGAGTATAACTTCTTATTCACTTGGTTTTTAGAATCTGGGTTGAGTTTAAGATTGTGAAATCCTCCCACCAAAATTTAATAGTCTACATTTAATATTCTCAGAAAAATAAAGTATGATATTTATTTGTGATTATTCAAAATCTGAAATCATTGTAAAGCTGGTAATTTCCCATATCCCTGGATGTCAATACAAATTTCTTTCAGTGCCAAAAAGCAAAATTAGAGACAAAGCCATCCATGGGGAAAATCTCATAGAACACTATTGTAAAAGAAAAAAAACAGACTTTTAAATTCATGTTTTAATCATATTATATGTGCTAAAAGAAAAAAATATTATCAGTATAGATTCTTGCACAATATAGTTTAATAGCCAAAATTTATATTTAAATATATACCTTCCAGTAATGTTTGCCTAACAATTAGATTCACAGCCCCATACCTGCCAATTAATTTGATTGAATAGGCAAACAAGCTAAAACATATTATAAAATCAATTGGTCTGTCTTAATGAGTTTTTGAAAATTATGTGTTTAGCCAAAACTAAAATCAAATGGTTTAAATATCCTTTAAGCCTAATAAACACTGATTTTTGCCATTTCTCTCCCCAAAACATATTGGCGCCTAAGTATAAACAGAGTTTATTTAAGGGCAGGAAAAATAACTTGAGTATTTTGTTTAATGTTGATTAACATAAATCAGAGAATTTAATCAAAAACTTTTTGATTAGAACATTCTCTGATTTTTGTTACACTGTTTTGAAATTCAATCACCAAATTAAACTCTGTTATCAGCATACTTTAAGAAACAGTTTAGAACATCTGAACTAATGTGCTTGTTAGGGATTTGAAGAATAAACAGGCATATTCCAAAAGCTAGATCCTTAGGAAGAAGGAGGAGGGAAATATTGATGAAATGTTACATTGATTAGAAGAATATTCTCTGTGATCACTTTCGACATTGTAATAAGCCATACCTTAAATACCAAACAGGGGATTCTAGCTTCTAGTGAAATTGATCAATTGGCAATGCCAGAAGCATTTTGTATTAATTACAAAATCAAAACAGTAAATTAATACAAAATGCCTCTAGCATTGACAATACTCATTGACCGACTTGTCATCAATGAATCCAAAGATCAATGCCTGTGTTAAGTGGCCCATTTTTAGTATTATTGTATCTTTAGTGATGTGAATAGTTCATGTAATTAAGCAAGAAATTTTAATATTTTTCCGATATGTTCATATAGTTCCACCCTTTTATTATTTACATCTGAAATCCTTTTGTTTATTAAATTGTTGTTTTTGTAATAATTTTTGTCATTTAAAGAACATTATGAATTTATTTTATTGCTCATTTTTAATATGCTTTATAAATCAATTTTAAATTAATTTTCTTTTAGTAATTTAATAAACAAATCTAAAAATATTGAACAGTCCCCTTCTTATTCTTCCAAATCAGAAGTCTACAATTTCACACTTGTTTCATTAAAAAATCAAAATATTTTTCCAATCTAGAGTAAAATTTCATACTGCTAACTCCAGTTCCTTTATCTAGAATCATAAGACGTCTGGGACCTTTCAATACTATACAACGGAAATGAAGTGGAAGAAGAGGTTATAACCTTAATTGATTTAAGTTGAAATGTTATATTAATGGACCCCAGAAAAATATGTTCTTACATGGGTCCATTCTTGTGGTTGTGAACCTATTATGAACCTTTGATTAAATTAGATCCAGTAAGGATTGATTAGATTACTTCAGTAAGGCATAGCCCAGGGTGTGTCTTAATCCTCTTACTGAAGTCTTTTATAAATTGGAATCCGCAAGGCTACAGAAACAAAGAAAAACTCCTAGAAACTGAAAGAGAAGTCCCTGGAATCCAGAAGCTGTGAGTGGAGGCCACTGAAGCCAGAAGCTGAAAGCAAGGAGGCCCAGAGGAGGGGGAAAGAGGAGCAGATGCCACCATGTGCTTGATCACCCACAGCTGCAGCTCAGGGAGAAAGCACCTCCTGGTGATGCCTTGATTTGGGCACTTTCACAGCCTCAGCACTGTAAGTTAAGAAATCCCATTGTAAAGGCAATTGTAAATATACCATTTCTGGTATGTTGCCTTGGCAGCCTCTTGCAAACTAAAACACATTACTATGGAAAAATCATGCTCTCCACCTTCTCCTTCTCTCAGGAATTTTGAAGACGTTGGTACATGGGAATGGCTCTGAGGCTTAAGCTTGGAGGAATGCATGCTGAGTATGAGGCAGAGAAAGGAGATTGGTGTAGTTAGAAAGAAAACAAATATTTGTTGATATAAATCAGGAGTTCAAGAAGAGAGAGACCATGCAGGAACTTGTCTACCATGTCACTATCTTATGAGCATTGGGATTCTATTGATTGAACTGAAGTGGGTGGGGGCACAACTTGAGTCAGAAATATACTTAAGGCTATCATATGTCACCTTTCTTGGGAGGGTGGCAGAATGAAAACATATAGACAAAAATGAACAAGACGAGTAACAGGGATGGGATGATGGGTGGGGGGATGTGAAAATTTAGGTGAAGAGATGTTTAGGAGGTTAAATCAATAAGGCTTGGACATGGATAAGACACAAGAGGGTGATGAGTATAAGGACATTTAAAATAGCAATCCTAGCTTTCTGGCATACACAATTGCAGTAGATGGTGGGACTTTTCCTGAGATCAGATCATACCTTTTGTTCTGGACACATTAAAATTAGGGTCCATTTGAGATTGATAAGATTTCAGCACACACATTTATACTAACCCAGATGAAGATGTTTTTGTCAGTTTTCAATGCCAGAATCCCCATTAGCATTATTAATCTTCTACATTATGGTGAGGTTTACATATTCTTATATTTTCCCAAGTAAAATATTGAATTCTATTTTCTGAGATCTGACACTACAAGTCCTGTTTTGGAAAACATACTTAATGTCATTTTTCATGTCTCTTTACTCCTATAATTTATACTTGTAATTTGCACATTTTTAGCACCTGACATTTCAGAAGGACTTGGTGAAAATTAGTTGCCTTCTCCATTGTATAGATGAAATAAGATTGATCTTTAGGCACAAATAATTACTTTCTAAAGGTCTCCAAGACATTAAAATATTTTAATTTCCTAAACATATTTTCAGGTTCCAACAATTATACAAAGAAATATTTATATATCACCAAGATGCAATCTCCTATTTTTGTCTTGCTATTTTTAAAGACACATTGCAGAAATAAATATGATTCAAAGTAGTTTTCTAGTAACATAGTGGGTCATAAAATATTGCTTTAACATCCACAAGTTGCTGAAGATCATAGTGGAACAGTGTTGAGTCAATGGAACTACCATAAATACAGTACTTACTTACTTTAAATAAAGTCCCACTGACTCATTCTTCTCATTCGAGTCAGTGATGGATTCTCTGGGTATGGTAGTTTGATGGTTTGATGGACCCCAGAACATCATGTCCTTAAGGCTAATCCATTCCTGTGGGTACAAACCTATTGTAGGTGGGAACTTTTTTAATTATGTTATTTTAGTAGGGCATGGCACAGGGTGAGTCTTAATCCTCTTACTGGAGTCCTTTATAAATGGGAAGAATATGGAGAGAAAGAGACAGAGAAACACACAGAAGTACAGGAAAAAGCCAGCAGAGTTGAAAAAAGCCACAGGAGAGAAAGCCAAGGGAACCTGGGAACCAAGAAGAAAACAGAGAGACCAGAAGACTCTGCCACATGCCTTGTCATGAGAGAGAGGAGTCCAGGGTAGTGGCAGCTGGTCTTTAGGGAGAAAGTATCACCTGATGTTGCCTTGATTTGGACATTTTTCTCAGCCTCAAAACTGTAAGCTTATAAGTTTAAAAATTCCCATTGTTAAATGCCAATCCATTTCTGGTATATTGCATTCTGGCAAGGCAGCAAAAAAAACACTGGGTTTCTCAGATCTACTTTCATTCTCATTTGTGGCCAGTGCAGCACCTCTGCTATAGCAACCCCAAACATCCTTTTAGCTCTTGTTTACTTGGCATTTAAGGGGCTTGGTAATGCAATCAAGTATTCTATATAAGGCAGATATGAGAATCCCGACCTTAAGGCTCACACCTTCACCAGTCTTAAGAAAGTCCGCGGTTCCTGCTTTGTGGACATAAATGTGTTCTACATAGGGTGACGTGGTTGTAGAAGGAGTGGGAGGGGGCATGGATTGGGGTTAAAGCCAGGAGCAGTTGTACAGGGACAAATGATTATATGGTGGCTCTTGTTCCTCTGGTATCCATTGCACATTGCTTTCTGCAGGCAATGTGTTTTTTGGTTTTTTTAAATGCCAACATTCAGCATTCCCAGTTCCCAGGTGCTGGCGTACTTACACAATTTGGAAGTTGAGTTCATATTTTATGGCAGATGGGCTTGTCAGGGCACTTGGATGGAAATATACACATACACTGTGCACATGTAATGGTGATAAATGGCCCATGATATCTTGACATGTTTTAGGAAAAAAATTCACAATTTTTAAAAACCATTAGACTGAAGCATACTTATGGGGTTGAAGTCTCTCCAGGTGATACCACTCAATCCTTATTTCATAACTCATATTAGAACTGAAATTATGAAATTAACTGCTCCCCTATGTTAATTCTATCTCATCACACTTTTCAGTGAGCTGACATTTGTGAAATCAAGGAGAAATAATTGTGAAATGACTCCTGCGTATTTGAGAACTGTATCTTTAGTTTCAGCCTGGATTTAGTTGTATTCCTTTGTGTTCCTCTGCATCCTTGGCTGTTTGACCTCCTATTGTTCCATGTCATATATGTATAGCAAGTTGCTATATGGCAAATTGTAGGAACACAGGCTCAGACACACACAGAAACTTTCAGCAAATCACCACTTTATCACTATCACAGCAAAAAGGGTCCAAAAGAGTGGGAGAAGAGATCTTATTGTGATCAGTTCCCTGGGAGACCAATTCTGTGGTCAGGGTCAGTGGAAGGCAGCTCTGTAGGCCCCACTTCACTTCAGAGAGGAGAGACAAATCTGTGCAGCCTGGGGGCAGGGTATGTATACAAGCCAGGGGGAAGGGCCCTGCCACTGAGCATTCCTGCCCTGATCAGGAGCTGGGGCTGCTTGTTCCTGGTTGCTGCGCTTAGGGTTTGTCTAGGCCTTTTCATTAGACTGATCATCTCCACCAGGCTGCAGAAGGGAAAAATATTGAAACATCTGCACACAGTAGGAAAAGGGGATGTAGGGGAGGGCTGGATGATAGGTATTCCATGTGTCCCTGAGTTCTCTGGCAGTGTATTCATTTCTTATCCTGGAGAATTTCTTACAGAGTTCAGAAATAAACATAGATTGAAATCTTAAGAGAAATATTAAATCTTATTTTTAAATAACTCATGCAATATGGCTTAGTTTACTCATGGTAGGTGTGGCAGTTTGAGATTATTATATGTTTCCCCAAAAGAGAAAGATTATGTTTTTAACCTAATCTGTTCCTGTGGGTGTGAGAGCCTTTTATTGCTTTAAATTCTGTTGAAGGCCCTCTGATTAGATTACGTAAGATCACTTTAGGGCTTTTGGTTAGATTACTTCAGTGAGGCATGACTCAGGCAGAGAGTCTCCAACCTTCTTCCTGAGTCTGATAAAATTGTAGACACAGACAGATAAAGGAAGCTGCCATATTTGATCCTGCCGTGTGAGAGAACAAACTCCAGTTTCACCCACAGCTGAGTTACAAGGAGAGATGTCCCCAAGAGGCTTGTGAGAGAGGAGGCTCAGTAAGAGACAAGCCCTATGTCAGGTTTGCTTATGGCTGCAGAAAGGCGGAAACCTCGGCAGAGAATGGCAGCCATCTTGCTTCAACATATGGCAGCTGATTTTGGCGAGAAATCACTTTTTATGGTGCCTTGAGTGGGATTTTTCATGGCCTTGGAAATGTAAGCTTTTGCCCCAAATAAATCCCCTCTATAAAAGCTAACTTATTTCTGGTACTTTGCATCAGCAGCCATTTGGCAAACTAAAATAGTAGATTTAAGGCAGAAGTTAATTAAGGTCTCTTTTGAGAAAAATATATGGAAAGAGGACTTGGTAGAAAAGGTATAGATGATAGCTGTTGATAAATGATAGGTAATATATTGATAATAGATAGATAAGTGATAGATAAAATTTTATTTGAGCCATGCTGATATTATGTTAGTTTTTACTAACAATAATCCAATGGGGAAGAATACTTTTTATTAAGATTTTTGCAAATCAAAAAAAAAAAAGAAATGACAATAAGCCACACCAGGTAGGTTAAAATGATTTGAACCCAGAGTCTGATTTCAGAGACTGCCCTCCTAGGAACTGAGCCTTACTGGACTTTGTATAGGCCATGTGGAGTCAGAAGTGATATGAAGAAAGTTTTGCAAAACAAGGCATGTATAGAGTACAGTTTTAGTTTGCTAAAGGCTACCAATACAAAACAACAGAAATGGGTTGGCTTTTATAACAGGAATTTATTAGATTAAAAGTTTACAGAACTGAGGTTGTGAAAATGACCTATCAAGGCATCATCAGAAATGCTGTCTCAGCAAAGGTCAGTTCCTGGAGATCATGGACTCCTGCCACGTGGCAAGGCACAATAGCAGCCAGTCTCTGCCTTCTCCTCCAGGCTCACTTCCTCCCGGAGCTCAGTTGTGGGCAATCAGGCATATTGCTCATCTCTCTTCTCTTCTCTCTTCTGTGCTTCCTTGCTTCAGCTTCGGCTGCTGTGTTGAGTCCAGCCTCTGGCCTCTCTCTCAGCCTCTTGGGGTTTCTCTGTCTTTCTGTAGCTGGAGTCCTCTCTCACATGGCAGGGTAAAATGACAGCTCTCCTTCTCTTTGCATGTTTCTCCCATTTATAAAGGGCTCCAGGAAGAGGGCCAAGACCCACCCTGAGTCAAGCCTTACTGAAGTGCTCCAATCAAAGGTCCCCAACTGAATCCAATCCAGTCAAAGAGTCCCACACCCACAGGGGTAGCTTAGCTTGATGGAGGTCCACAAAAGACTCAAACCAGCACAAGTACTGTAGAACAAAGTTCATGTTGAAAATGTCCCAGTGTTGTAATGGCTATTAATCATTCATTGCTGTCAAATGAAAGTCTTCAGTCCCAGTTCACTTTTAGCAATATTGACATCTCAAACTCCATAGGAAATGTTCCGTTTTTGAGGTAAATCATGATTTTAAAAAGTGTCAAATTCTCATGTACAGTATAGCATAGAGCTGAAGGGACAGGTCAGCTTTAGGAAGTGAGCATCAAATGACTTTTACAATTAAGGACTTTTCAGTCAGGTATGGTTGAAACACTTCTAAGAATATAAACTAACAAAGATTCACAAAACTCTTAGAGATTTGGGATTTCTCACATATTGGGAAAAAATTATTGATCCTTATTTATTCCAAATTCAAGGAAATAGAAAACTGAGCCTACACCTTAGTTTTTACAAGAATCTTAGTTTTTTTCTAAGTATTCTCTACTGGACTATAAATTCCTTGATTTCATTTTTCAAAACATGGTACAGCTAAGACTTGAGAAATAACCACCCCCCACACACTGCAACCCCCATCCTATGAGCAGTTCAAATAATACAGAGGTTTATTTCAGTTATTTCAGTTATATGTAGTATATGTAGATGGGAGTTTCAGAGTGTTTTCCAGAAAAAAACAAATCTAATTTTTTACAGCTCCTTTCCCTAAGGTTTTGCTCATGTTGTCCAATCCATCATGTTTGAAGCAGTTTCTCCATCTTCTACTTTTGCATTCCAGCCACAGTGATGAATAAAAAGCAGTGGGGAAATGACATTCGTATGAACATGCAATCCAGAAGTTGCACATATTGGTTTTTCTGCACATTCCATTTCCTAAAACACAGACTCATGTCTACACAGTTGCACCAACTGCAAGTGAGATCTGTCAAAAGTGTCTCCCATGGACATTGGACAGCCTTGTGCCAACTGACATTCAGGAGGGGGGGAGTGGCTCTATCACCAAAAAGCCAAAGCAGGGAATGAGTAATTGGAGCTCATTAGAAGTCTCTGCTGAATTGGTCTATGCATCATGGTCAAATAATAACACTGCCAATGGGTGTTAAAACAGCCCTGACTTCTGGTCTCCTGTGTTTTTGTAAACTGCAGCCCTCTAATCTGATTCCCCTTTCCTGAGAAGCCAGTCTATATTACCTGACTCACAAAGAGAGAATTGATATTGCTTTGTCACCTAATGTGGGCTCCCTAATATCCTCACTCTTTTTCATTTAGAAATAGGTCACCCAGTATAAACATGGAAAGATGGTGAGTACCATGGGACAATTCCAGTAGAATTTTGTTTCATTTATCATGGTTAGAAAGAGGAAATTTGATTGATTGTAATGGAGTGGTCTGGTTCAGTTTCAGTGTTTAATTATGAGTTTGATTCAAATATTCTACCTTGAAAGAATGAGTAATATATGTCAAAAATAACTTAGTAAAATAAATTTAAAAAGTGTAGCTTTTGTTTTCATTTACTTACCACTAAAGTTAGTAGACATTTTTTTTTAATTTCATGCACTGTAAAGGCACTGACCTGGAGAAGGGAATAGGGGAAATAGTCTATAGTCAAAATGCAAACTTTTTATTCCACTCGGAATGTAATCATTTAACATATACTTTCAAGCAAGTAGGCACTTGATTGTTGCAGTTCTCACTTTCCAATTACTTTTAAAAGCATTTAGAACTACATCTCCCTGTAAATTCTTATTACATTTTAAAACAGAGCCAGCATTTATTATTCCTTTGATAGTGTAAGTCAAAAATAAAATATTGAATTTAGACTCATTTAGAAATTTAGGAGATATTGAAGATACTTCTTTCCCTAAACTGCTTTTTTTCTTTTAAGCTAATAGCACATCTATAAATTTCTTTTATGTATTAATAGATTCTTTGGCTTCTACACTTCCCCTGTGTTTAAAGAATTTTAAGAAACATCAAATCTGAATTTCTGGGGGAAAACGCTCATTTTTCATTGGGAAAATTTTGAATATATTCAGAATACTTTCTAAAATTATGTGGCATAACATACACAATAATGCTGTACCAAAGCTTAAAATCAGGAAAGACAACTCTTTTTCTGTTTGACTCTGCTGTGTGTGTGTGTGCAAGTGTGTGTGTGTGTTTAATAGGATGTTAAATGGAAACCTTCAGCTGAGGTGCTTTTGGGCTTGAAATAAAGCAAGAGTATTAATTTACAACTGAGGGGGTCTACAAGCAATGGGGTCTTTCAAATGTGGCATCTCAAGCTGTTCTTGAGGCCCATCCTAGCTAATCACCAATTTGAAGTATATGAAAACATTGAGACAGAAGAGGTTGAAAGAAAGTGTGTTTTGGGCAAAATTGTGCATGTGATTTGAATGGAGAGGAGTGAGTCTCCATTACCCAAAGACTCCTAAGTGGTATTTCAGGGGGACTGTGAGGTGGAAACCTATGGCTGGAGCTACCTGCAGTGGCAGAGCAGGAAGAGGGGATATTTGTGGAAGCAGCTGCAAGTCTACAATTTGGTGTTATAAGGTTGTATATGTTTCCATAGGGCAAGTAGAGGCCATGGGCCATGTATATTCACAAGCCTCCTTGTCTGGACTCTCCTCCATGGGTGACCTTAATGGACAAGGAGAAGAGATTCAGGCATCTACCAATGGATAGGTCTGAAGAGGTTTTAATTGGAAATCCCCAGCACCATGAAATAAAGTGACAGTTGAAAACATACCAAAAAACCCAGAAAGCACAAATGTTCCAATAAATAGAATGCCTTTTTTCTTATGCCTAAGCCCTCTCTCAAAGGGTGAGAAAGTTGGATGCTTGACTTTAGGGAAATCCAAAGATTTTAAGGAAATATTCAACAACAATTAGATGGAGTAACAAATTAAAATTGATAAATAAACGACCTGGAGAATATCCCAATAGAGATACAGAAGTGGATAGATGATTTCATTCACCCACTCATTCAATTAATAGTTTATTGAGTTTTAATCACTGAGGATGTCATAGGGAACAAAAAGAATTTAATGTATAACCCTGTTAGCAAAGCTGCCATTAATTAAATAATCTAACAGGTACATGAAGAATTGTGACTGTGTGTACTGTAGGGAAGTATAAAGTATCATCACTTAGACACCTGAAAGGAAAGAATCTATTGACCAGGTGGGATAAAAAGTATGAAAAATTCCAAGAAGAGGAAATAGCACAAACATATATTTTATGCTAGACAGAAAGTTAGAAAATCAGGCTGGTGTAGTTCTAGCTTTGAATTTAGGGATATGGTAGGCATGGAATAAAACTGGCAGGTAAAGTGATCCTTTAACAGGTATTGCACGTTTGGGGTTCTTATTTTGTTTTAATTCCAAGAGCATTAAAAATCAATTAAAAAGGTAAAGGTAATAATCTGCAGAATCAGATGGGTATTCCAATAAATTTACTCAACGTGCTGTAAGAAAAATAATCATAGTAAGACAAAGTAATTAAATGAACAGACTACTTCAGTAGCCTAGGAAAGATATACTAAGGATTTGTGTATTCCCAAAGGACTAGTAGATGCCTTGTAATGTACATGCAGGTTTCTAATGTGGGTAACGCATTACAATAATGTGAGTGAATATGGAAGAGGATATTTGAACTAATTATATATGATGGAAGTAAATGTAATAGAGCATTGTGATAGATTAAGAATGAGTGGGAAAGGTGCAGAGTTGCCAAGTCACCTCCTAGTTCCTGGTTTGTGCACAGGATGGGTGAAGACGTTAACTAAGACAGAAGGTCGAGGACATTGTCTCATTAAGAAACAGATCATGTCTTGAAAGACAGGACTAGCTACCAGAAGCTTGCCTGCTTTATTTTATATCCAAGCAGCTAGATTCTAATAATGACAGTTTGTTTGCATCAACCAGTTTCATTGACTCTATCTGAGTCTTCATCTTACATTGACCACTGCTATGCCTCGACTGCTTGGCATTTGAATCTGTGTCAACATGGATCATGAGCCATTATGATCATACCCACAGCCCACATTTGCCTAGGACAAGACCAATCATCACATTTGCCTTCTAAATATCTTTGATTAAAGACTCATATTTATCATAATCTTAGTCCCAATCCACATGACTTCACTTCTTGTTTTTTTTTGTCCCCAAACACATTCCATTGCTTTCGATTTTCATCAAACAAAAGTAAATATACTTTTAGTATTTACTATATGACATTAGGCACTAAGTTTACAGCATAAACACACCGGGAAATAATAGTTTTATACTATA
>JAQZBX010048584.1:0-20137 GCA_029593785.1 Cabassous unicinctus
AAAAAATTAAGAACCCTAACTATACTAAGTATTGGAAAGGATGTGGATCCACACGTTATCTTATACCTTGCTGGTAGGAGTGCAAATTTGAACAAGCTCTCTGGAAACAGTTCAGCATTATCTGAAATGCTACCACTCCCCTACCTTATAACCCATCAACTTCACTTCTAGAGATCTATCCAAGATAAATTATTGAACATGTACAAGGATATTTATAGCAGTACCCTTCATGATCAAAAACTGGAAACAACCCAAATGTCCAGTTTCAAAAGAATGGAAAAATACAAATTGTGGTGTATTCATATAAGTGAATTTTGTACAGCTGTCAAAACAATGAATTTCAGTTATATGCAACAGTATGAATACGGTGTTGGTCCATATCCTCCGAGAAGAACGAGTGAAGGTAGGATTAGCTATGGAAAGTTTTTTAAGGGAAATGTTTATGAGAGAAAATGGAGAAGAAGCCTGTGAAGCCTGGAAGAGTCATCAGACTGTGGTGCAAGTCTTACATTGAGTGAAGGAGAGAGGGTTTGAAGATTGGATGGAAGTGAGCTAGACCACTCTTCAGTCCAAGGAAGTTTCAACAAGACCATAGGGGAGTACTTGAGCCCATATGGGCCATCAGGTGGGTCTTGTGTTTCCCCAAAATGGACCTGTCTCAGTATCTCTGCCGCACTCAGGCATTGGCTGGGGGCAGGCCATGGGATGGTGGCCATGTGGCAATGGGGTTCAGAGCACGGAAGCTGGGGCCCTTGGTCAATTACATCCTAGAAGGTGGAGGTCTCTGAGATATTCTTACGGCTGCCACATGTCTTAGCAATGCGATATTGTGTGAGGAAAAAAGACAGCATTCAGCATAACATCTTTTATATAAAACTAAGAATCGTTAAAAACAAAAACAAATAACATCGTTTAGGAATATATAGGCTAAAGCTATATGTTTAAAAAGAGAGGTTAAGGCATAATATGCACAGGATCTAGGGTGGTGGGTGGGGATGGCAAGAGGAAAAGAAGCAGGAGGAACATGTAAATGGATGTAAGCTATTACCAATATTTTAGTTCTCATGTTGGTGGAGGGCTCATGGGTTTTTAATTATTATATTATATCATTTAAGAAAAATGAATGAATAAATATACACTTGTATATATATATAAAGAGGGCTACATATAGACCAAAAAATGAGTGTTTCGTGAGTAAAGGAATTTGATTAATCTAATTCTGTGAATTTAAGGCCAAAAATATTGTCCATTTTCACTCTTCTGTTCCTATGAGTTTATCTCTAACTGCTTGCGATTGTATTATTGATGGATGAGAAGCTGTATAGATACTACAGATTAAATTATAGGTTTGGCATAAAAATTAAAAACTTTTGTCCCTCAAAGGACTTTATCATGAAAGTAAAATGACCACCTACACAATGGGAGAAAATATTTGGAAACCACATATCCAATAAAGGCTTAATATCCAGAATATATAAAGAAGTCCTTCTGCTAAACAACAAAAGACAACCCAATTAAATATGAGCAAAATACTTGAATACACATCTCTCCAAAGAAGATATACAAATGGCCAGAAAGCACATGAAAAGATGCCCAACATCATTAGCCTTCAGGGAAATGCAAATCAAAACCACAATGAGATACCATTTCACATCCATTAGAATGGCTGCTATTTTAAAATGATATGGAAAATGTTAAGTGTTGGAGAGGATGCAAAGAAATAGGAACAGCTGCTATGGAAGACAGTTTGGCCATTCCTCAGAAAGCTAGTATATAACTACCATATGATCCAGCAATCCCACTACAAGGTATATGGCCAAAAGAATTGAAAGCAGGGACTCCAACAGATACTTGTACACTGATACTCATTGTGACATTATTCACAATTGCCAAAAGATGGAAGCAACCGAGTGTCCATCAACCAATGATTGGCTAAATAAAACGTGGTATATACGTACAATGGAGTATTATTCAATCATAAAAAGATATGAAGTCCTGATACATGCAACAACATGAATGAACCTTGAAGACATCAAGTTGAGTGAAATAAGTCAGATGGAAAAGGACAAATACTGTATGATCTCACTGACTTGAAACAATTAGAACAAGCAAACTCATAGAGTCAGAATCTAGAATATAGGTTACCAGGGGATGGGGTCAGGATAGGGAATGGGAAGTTAAGGCTTAAAATGTACAGGGTTCCTATTTGGAATGATAGAAATGTTTTGGTAATGGATGATGGTAATGGTAGCACAACATTGTGAACACAATTAACGGCACTGAAATATACACGCAAATGTGAGTAAAAGGTGAAATGTTAGGTTGTATATATGGTAACAGAATAAAAATTTTTTAAAAATCTGTGAAACTACACTGCATAGGGAACCCTAAACTCACTGGATAATAATGAATAGTACAATTATAGAAATATGCTATCATCAATTGTCACAAATATTCCATACCAATGCAAGGTGTTAATAATACAGTGGTATATAGAAATCCTGTATTTTGTGAATGATTGTTCTGTAAACCCAAAAATTCTCTAATAAAGGGAAAAAAACTACCACAAAAATGATGTGGTGAAAAAATTTATAAGTTAGTCTCTACCCTAGTCTGGTAACCTGATATTTGGGTGTCATATGTTGCGGCATCTTAAATGGAGTGTCCAAAGTCAAGGTGCTTAACTGGGGACAACAGAAGACAATTGAATGGTAAGGTCACTGCTATACTGGCCTTTCTCCAAAGATTGTTTGGTTATCTCCTTTCCCAGACAAGTTAGGAGCCTGGGGTTCAAAGTTCTAGCAGCTAGAGCCTAGTATCTGAGGCATGAGGTCCAAGGAAGCAGGGAGACAACAAAGGAAACAGGATGGTTTATCAAGAGGTGCTATAGCATTGTAGTTAAGAACATGGATTCTGGAGCCAGAGTCCTTAGGTTTGGAGCCCAGCTCTGTTACATACTATGCTTTGGTTTCCCCATCTGTAGAATGGGAATAATAATACCTTCTTCACTGTCTTCTTGTAAAGATTAATGATTTTTAAGATAATTAAAACAGAGCTTGGGACATAGTGTGTCAGTCAGGACTGGCTAGATTATGCTGCAGTAACAAGCAACCTCTTAAATACTAGTACCTTATAATAAAATGTTTTATTCCCCCTGCAAACAAGGTCAAGTGATTCTGTTCACAAACTGTGGAATGTCCCTGAGCCTTTACACAGAGATCTATAAAACCAGAGAGGAAAAACTATGGGTAGATTTTTAATGGCTTTTCTACCCAGCACCACAAGTTCTGCCCAATGAATGATTTTTCTGCTGCTCACCTATAAAGCATCATCTGAGAGCTCTGTTCCATATCTCCTCTCTCCAGGATCCAGAGGTATGGAGCTTCCACTGTTGGGAGCATTGGTGATTGCTGTGGCAAGGGAAAGAGGCATAACAAATTGTGCACACGGACTTAAGGTTCCTTATCAGATGTGTCACATGTCATTTCTCATCACATTTTGTTGACTGAAGTCACATAGTCATGCCTTACTTCAAGGAAGTGCAAGCCCACTACATTCCTGAAGGGAGGAGAACCAGAGCATTTGTACAGCCTAATTGACTATGACACATGCCTGGTGCTATCTAAGTGTTAGTTATTATTATTATTCTGGATGATTTCCAGAGCTAACAAATATGTTAATAAGATCTTTAGGAGGCACCAGAATGCCAGTTCTGACTATGTACATGTCCTTCTTTATCCATCCATGAGGTTTCTAAAGGGACCATGTCTTATTGATGTTGGTATCCCAAAACCTAGCAGCACCTGGTCAGCCTCTGATAAATAACTGAGACACTGGTGACCAACTGACTGAAGAATGAAGGCTGACTTTTGGGGGATGCCCTTAAGGTGACTTTGCCTGGGCCATTTCCAGTATTACTAGTTGAGGCACCACACCACATGGGCATCACTCAACCATGTACTTTCTGATGTCAGAGCTCAGGAAGGAAGAGTTACCTGAATCACCATTTCTTTTTTTTTTTTTTCCCAAAGATTTTGTTTGTTTATTTATTTATTTATTCGTTCCCCTCCCCTTGCCGCTTGTGCTCGCTGTATCCACTCGCTGCACGGTTTTCTGTGTCTGCTTGTCTCCCTTTGTTGCATCATCTTGCTGCTCTAGCTCTCCATGCCGCATAGGCCATCAGCTCTCCATGCCGCGCAGGTCGGCTTGCCTTCATTAGGAGGCCCCAGGAATTGAACCCAGGACCTTCCATATGGTAGACGGGAGCCCAATCACTTGAGCCACATCCTCTTCCCTTTTTCTTTTTTCATAATTTTATTTTTATTTTCAAAGAAGATTTAGATTATACAAATGCTGTGTAAAAAATGTAGAGGGTTCCCAAATGCCCCACTTCCTCCCCCTCCCACACTTTTCCACATTGACAACATCCTTCATTAGTGTGGCACATTTGTTACAATTGATGAACCCATATTGAAGGATTGCTACTAACCGTAGACTATAGTTTACATTATGGTTTATACTCTGTCCCACACAATTTTCTAAGTTATGACAAAATATACAATGGCCTGTATCCGTCACTGCAATGTCATGCAGGACAAATCCAAATTCCCCAAAATGCCCTCATATTACACCTATTCTTCCCTCTCCCATCCCTCAGAACCTCTGGTGGCTACTGCCTTTATATCAGTTGAATTGCCATTTTTGCTATGTGGAGCTTTGCCTTGCCCTCTTTGCTGCCACTGAATAATAACACAGACAAATGACATATCTGCTATGATGTAACAAAAATGTGTGAGAAGGATATAGAGGAATAAAATTCCTTCAGATCAGCAAGAAAACCAATGAGATCATTGCTAGTCCTATGTAGGACATGGGGCTCCAGCCCGTTATTCCATCGTGAGACCTGTGACTGTCTGAGCTATGTTACTGGGCTGCCTCAAAGCTCCAAGTCTCTTTCTAATGACTTTGAATTAATCATTCAGAAACCAGCAGATACCATTCATTCACACTTAGCAAACATTGCCTATACGAGGGTCATCAAGAAATAATGTTGTCCCCATTTTCATGGAACTTTCAGACATTAGACAAATGAATACATAAGTGAGTATGTCGTTAAAATCGAGATATGTACTTTGAAGGAAAGGATCATCATTCTGTGAGACCATATAATAACAGAACCTGATCTAAGTGGGGAGGGGCTGGAGGTGGATGATTCGGGGGTGGGGTGTAGAGCATGTGAGCAAGGGGCACGTCAGACATTCAGAGGAGGCTTTCTAGAAGAAGTAATATTGGAGCTAATATCTGAAGAATAAGTAGGCATTAATCAAAGCAAGTCGGAGGAAAAGAAGAGTGTTTTCAGGCAGAGAGAAACAAAGGGGCAAAGGGCCTGGGGCAGGAAGGTATATGATGAGATTGAAAATGAAAAAAAATAAGTAGGCTGGAGTGTGGAGATAGATGATGAGAGTGATACACACTATTATTGGTCATATTAAGGATATTGGACTTTTATCTTAAGAGTAACAGGAAGCCTTAGAAAAAAGGAGCCTTTCCTAATATTGTGTGAATCTTTGGATGGGGTCTGGGGAGGGAGAGGATTTATATGAAAGGAAAGCTGTGAGCTTTGGTGACTTAGCTCTAGAAGATAGAGTTCCCAGTGCCCCAACTGCTGTATTCTGTTAATGGGGAGGAGACCCTGAGAGTTGAAATTGGGTGGTTCCCAAAATGAATTATTGAATATTTTCCTTTTGCCAATTCATTCATAAAAAATTTATATGGACTTTTGGTTTTGGACAAGATGGAATAAGCACACTTAATCTTATGTCTCTTTAAAAATACAACTAAGAAATCCTGGACAAAAACACGTAATTCACCTACCAGAGGGCTCTGAAAAGTGGATGTAAGCAGGCAGAGTGAGTTAGGGTCGCTGACTCAAGACAATGTGGCGTTGAGTTTTTTTTTTTCTTTTTTGCCTCCTATATGTCCTGACCTGAGTGCTAGAGTAGCCTGAAACCTGGAACTGCTGGTGCTACCGGCAGAAAAAGCCCCAAGGAAAGCCTGTTTAATATAGTCAGAGACTCTGGGAAAGGGAGAGCCCCTTGGGACCAAACCCTTTTGAGTTTACCTGCCCTAGTCAAAGAAAACACCTGCAAAGAATTAGTACCCCTCCTCCACCCACTGGTGCTGCAGTGGTCCCTAAGGGGCAGAGCCCTACTGATGCTCCCTGACCTACACCAGATAAGTGCTGGCAAAGAGACCGAGATCCTACCCCTCCCCACTGCTGCACGCTAAAGCTCCAGCTTTCCAGCCAGAATACAGGGAAGAAGAAACCCAGGGAACCAGAGACTGTGGGGTGAGCGATCATGATGAGGAGGGAGCTAGAGAAGGGACCTTTAAAACTGTATATGAAGTTTAGAGACCCTCAAACTGAGCATGTATAAAACTAACCAGAATCAGCAGGTAAAGACTTTGAGCACTGAACCATGGGGTGGACTGCTGCCTTGGCTTCAGCCTGGCAGCTGGGTGGAGTCTAGACAGGGTGGATCAGAAGAGCACTGCAAATGCTTTGAAAGTGAATTGACATTGGAATCACAGCCTACAGAAAGCAGACCAGATTGTGCAATGTGAACCTAAATGGGTTGCCTGCCTGGTTAAAAAAAGAAATCAATCCTTTTTAGAAGACTTAAATAGGATTCAGAGTCCCATAGCATGATATTAACAATGTCCAAGATACAATCTAGATGATTCAACATACAAAGAACCAGGAACATCTAAACAACTCTCAAGGGAAAGGGCAATCAACAGAAACAAATACTGAGATGACTCAAATGTTGGAATTATCAGATGGAGACTTTAAAGTAGCTATTGTAATCATGCTTCCAGAATTAAAGGCAAACATTCTTGAAATGAATGGAAAGATGGTTCTCAGCAAAGAAATAAATGCTTTTAAAATGGAAAAATTTAGAACTGAAAAATACAATAACAGAAATTTTAAAATTCACTGGAAAGGTTCAACAGAATGGAGATGACCTCAAATTATGCCTCACACCGTATGCAAAATGTAACTCAAAATGGATCAAAGACCTAAATGCAAAACTAAAAAACTCTTAGAAGAAAACATAGGAAAAACACTTTGTGGCTTTGGATTAGGCAAAGAGTTCTTAGATATGAGGCAAAATAAAAGAAAAATTGTTAAACAGGATTTCACCAAAATTAACAAACTTTTATTCTGCAAAAGACACTGCTAAGATAATAAAAAGACAGACCACAGAGTGGGAGAAAATATTTGCAATCACATGTAAGATAAAGAACTCAAAATTCAACAATAACAACCCATTTAAAAATGGGCAAAACGTTTCAACAGACACTTCACCAAAGAAGATATATGGATGGCAAATAAGCACAGGAAAAGATACTCAAATATAACTTAAATGAAATGTCACATAAATAAAATGACAATTATAGGTGCAGGCAAGGATGCAATTCAACAGGAACTCTCATACATTGGTGGTAGGATTGCAAAATGGTACAGCCACTCTGGAAAAAAGTTGGGGAGCTTCTTTAAAGTTAAACATATATTTATTATATGACCAGAAATCTCACTTCTAGGTATTTGTCCTAGAGAAACGAAGCTTATGTTCACATAAAAATCTGTGCAGAAATGTTTATAGCTGCATTATTCATAATCCCCCAAACACTGGAAACAACCCAAATGTACTTCAGTGGATGAATGGATAAACTGTGGTCCATTCATACCATGGAATATTGCTCGGCAATAAAAATGAATGAACTATTGATACACATAATAACATAGGTAAATCTCAAATGCATTACGTTAAATGAAACTTCTTAGTTTCAAAACATTACCTACTTTATGATTCCATTTATATGCATTCTGGAAAAGGCAAAAGTATAGAAATTGAGAACAGAACAATAATTTCTAGGGATTAGGGGTGCTGAGGGGGTCTGAATAAAAAGAGGCAGTAGGAGGGAATTCTTTGAAGTATTTACTTTTTTCTGTATCTTTTCTATAATATTGGGTGCAAGAATCTATGCATGCATAAAAATTTGAAGAGTTGCACACCAAAAAAGTAAATTTTACTCTATGTAAATTTTTTAAATTAAAAAAAAAAATAAAAGTTTATGATGCAAAATCATGCTGTCCTGATTTTGTGATAATCAGGGTAGGCTAAACATTCACTATATTAGAAACCATGCATATGTCCCCAGACCTAGTTTTTCTCCCTAGGTCTGGTTTTCAGAATGCTGGTGATAAACTAAGCCTGATTTATTATATGACCATCCTGTATGGGAAATGACTGTAACTCTAGGTATCTTGGTCAACCTTGAGAGATATAGCAGGGGGATGGATGTGGCTCAAATGGTTGGGTGTCCATCTCTCATATGGAGGGACCTGGGTTTGATCCCCAGGACCTCCTGGTAAAAATTAAAAAAAGAATAATATAGAAGGTATGTGGGCCGCCAGGCCCTGTATGCGGGTGTGCCACCAGGCCCCACGAGCTACACAGCAAGATGATGACATAACAGGAGAGTGACACAAAGGAGAGCCAAGATGAGACGCACCGAAAAACCAGGAACTAAGGTGGCACAGGCAGTAAGACGCTTCTCTCCCACATCAGAGGTTCCAAGGATCGAATCCTAGTGAAGACAGGAGAAGGATGAGAAGAGAGGGCAGGAAACGGATACAGAGAGTTGCCCAACGAATGGACACAAAAACAGCAAAAATGGGTGGGTGGGGAATGGATAAAAGTAAATAAATAAATCCTTAAAAAAAGTATAGGGGAGTCAGATACGGACTATAGTTAGTGGTAATACTTTGACAATATTCTTTCATAATTTGTTAACAAATGTTTCGCAACAATGCAAAGTATTTGTGGTGGGGTGATGCGTGGGAGCCCTGTATGATGTTATGCATGTTTGTTTTGTAAGTTCACAATGTTTGCTGAACACTTATTGTTTATGTATGTTCATGTATGAATGATATACTTCAATAAATCGTTAAAAATTTTTTTAAAAAAAGCTTATGGAGTCCCTGCTCTGTACCATAACCTCTAAGAATAGAAAGGTGATCCAGTGTTCTGAAAGGGAAATTAAACTGCATTATGTGAAAATGTAACTTCTGAGAGTTCCTTGAGTCTAGTTTTTATTCAAAAACTTTCCTCTCATTCTAACCAATTTAATCTACCCTAAGACTTCATATTTGCTGGCCTATAATGAGAGTGTAATGCTCAAGGGAGAAAGAGAAAGGCAATAATTCAGAGGAAAGGTGTTTTATTAGAAAATTTTTTGAAAATTTCACTTTTCACCCCTGGCTGGTGCAGAGAAGTAACCTGAAATTATTAAGCAAATGCCTCAACTGGGACCAGCTGGGGTCCCGCCCTTGAGCAATAGAGGCGTAGTTTAGCCCAATCCTGTGGTTGCAAAACCTCCCTGCGTGTGGTTCCCACTGCCCTTTTACTTTGGGGTGGAAGGAGGATGGGAATGGTGGGAATCAAAATTTATATTCGAAAATGATTAAAGGCTCTTCATGACTGAAAACGACCAAATGGTGGAAAATGAGTGGTACTAATCAGATATGGGAGAATAGGAAAATGGATTTAAAATAACTGAGTAATGACCTCATTATCGAATTGAATTCCTACTAGACATTTCTCTCTCTCAAATGGGATCAGTCTCCAGGGTGAAACTCCTGGAAGCAATTGAGTTCACTACATGGAAATCCAGATGGGTCCAGGCTGTAAACACAGTGTTTTGCTTTCACTTAGAGTAAGACCTACTCACTCACTGAAGAAAGTTTCTTGGAAATACAGGTGTGCTTGCCGAACAACTCACAAACGTCTCCCTTCCTCACACAATCAGGGAAAGCAAAGTCCCACATCACCAAAGAGATAAACACCGCTGCGATTATTTTCATATCAAAAAGAGTCCATTTAAAATATTTAGTCTGGTAGTCCCTTCAAGTGCAGCCCACCCCTGGGGCATTTGGATTTCCTCCATAAATCATTAACCACTGAGCTGAGGGTGTGCAGTGAGGGGAGAGGTTGAGCTCTTGCCAATTGGAGATCAATAGAAAGAAAGGTAAATCATCTCCGAAATGATGATGTGAGTCAATGATTCTCATTCACACCCAATGTTTAGGAAATACGTCTATGGGGTGAAGGGAGTTGTACCTAAAATGTGGAGGTGGAAAACAGCTCTTCCCATGACAGAATCAGCAATGTCTGTTCACCTCTGCCTGTCTGTCCCTTCTCCACTCAAGGGACCTGTGACTGGACGTGACAGGTATTGGTGAAGCTCAATCCATTCTGCCTTCTAGACTTTACTCGCTCATTATAGAAGGCTGCGATTTCATTTCAAATCGGCAGTGTAAAACCTGTTGTCGTATTTTATGTGATCATCTTAATTCTGCTATGAAATTATACCCTGAGAATACCCCAGAGCTGGCTCAGGACATATAAATAGCCATTTATCAGATGCAACCTATAATCTCCCCACTGCTGTGACTCATTCTGTAATTTTCCCTCAGCTGACAAGCTTCAAATGAAGAGTGTACTTAGATTTCAGTTATGAGGTTTAAAATATCGATGTGGCTATAAAAAGCTAGGCCCTTCAAGAAGATTTTTCCCATTAAATTCTAAGGACCTGCGTCCATCTGCTTTATAACCACACAGGAATCCTACGACCCCTTTGCTGACTTCTCGCACAGTTTCTTACCCATTGATTCTGTGTCATGCCCCCATCTCTCTCCCTTCTAACTGACCCGTCACCCATTTATGTGCCCATTCCCTCTCCCACCCCCCAATGCATGCACTTTTCTCAGAGAAGCTTATATAATGTCTCTGAAAGCCTCAAACTTCTTTGTGTTTGTGTATGTAAAGTTAAAGTAAGCTTTAACCACTGGATCATTCTGTTTTTTTCCCATAAAAACTGAAATTTAATGGACTATTACTGTGTGCCAAACACTGTGTGCTATATACCTTACACAAAGTCTCCCATTTTATATATGAGGAAACTGAGCCTGTGATCTGTGTCTAAGATTTCACTGAGTTGACAGCTGGAGTCAGGATTTGAATCCAGGACTAACATGGCTACTGTAACAAATGATCATGAACTCTGTGGCTTAAAACAACAGAAATTTCTTCTCCCACTGTTCTGGAGGTCATAATCCTAAATTGAGGTGTCGACAGGGCTGGACTGGCGAGAAGTCATTTTTAGCCTCTTCCAGCTTCTGGTAGCTGCTGGCAGTCCCTGGCTTGTGGCCACATCTCTCTCTTCTCATACCCTTCTCCTCTGTGGATATCTCTCTCAAAACTCCCTGTGCCTTTCTCTTATAAGGATGCATGTGATTGCATTCAGGGTGTGCCACGTAGGGTAACATTCACAGGTTCCAGGGATTTGACTTGGATATCTTCTGGGGGGGGTCATTTTTTTTCAGCCTACATCATACCCAAAGCCATCAGAGTTCCAAGGGATTGAGGTCCCTGGTACTAATTATGCATAAGAAATCCTCCAGCCGGAGGAAATGGGAGGTAGGGGCTGTTTTAGCCAGCCTCCATTTGTGTGAAATTTCCAGGGACCTGCAATTCGCACATTCCTTTAGTTTCAAATATGAAAATATCATATAATAAAGAAGATATCTGAGAAGAATAATGAGGCGTCAATAGCCATTATCACCTTACTGCAGATCAGTTTATCAGTTGTTCACAGGACTGGAGAAATGAGATACAAACAAGCTAATGGCTTATGGCCAAGATAGGCTACTGATACTTTTTTTTTTTCAGGTATAACTGATGTAAACAATAGTTTTGAAAATCCAGTTCGTTTTTTTAAGGCCTTATCTGCTGGGCCCCAGAACATCTGGATGGAAAAAAATGCAGTATTTAATCAATTATATATAATATGCTTGATTATTCACAGAAGTTAGCTCTCTGGCCATTCTCTTTTACAATTTTTTTAAAATAGTTTTTTTCTTCCGCCCCTGCCCCGCCCGCTGTTTGCGCTCGCTGTCTGCTCTCTGTCCATTCCCTGTGTGTTCTTTCCGTGTCTGCCTGTCTTTTTCTTATCATCTTTGTCTTTTAAGAGGCACGGGGAACCGATCCCACTCTCTCCAGTGTGGGAGAGAGGCACCTCAATTGCTTGAGCCACCTCATCTCACTGGTCTGCTGTGTCTCTCACTATCTCTCCTCTGTGTCTCCCTTTGTTGCGTCATCTTGCTGCGCCAGCTATCTGTGGCGCAGGCCATCAGGGCTTGCTTCCCTTTACCAGGAGGCCCTGGGAATCAAACCAGGGGCCTCCCATATGGTAGACGGGAGCCCAATCGCTTAAGCCACATCTGCTTTCCCTCTTATGCATTTAAATTGTTTCTCCAGTTGGCATTTCTTGAACCATGTATTTGCTGTCCCCCTGCCCTCAACTCCTTTACTACTGCTGGGAACTCTCCAAAATATCCTCTTGTTTTTTTCCTCCTGGAAAAGACCTTTTGGCTAACCTTTTGAGAAATGCTTATTTTTCAAAGAATTTTGTGTCAACATTAAAGAACATTTTTGAGAGGAGAAAAAAAATCACCCATAATCCGACCAAGCTAGCAAACAACAGTTTTCATGAGAGAAGAGCTTGTTCTAAGCTCACTGAACATCATCGTGCTCCTCAGGCAACAGCTTGAGGCCGTATGCAAAAGAGAAACAGGAAAATATTTGCTTTTCAGCTGTGAGGCATAGAGCTATTTTATGAATTGATTAAAGTACGTAGGTACCCTAGCAACAGTTTTAGGTGCAAATGGGTACCTATCAAGGTCCAACACCTGAAAAGGTTAACAGACATGATAAAAACAGGCTGGACAAGTCCTAGTAACCATAAGGTATCACCACGTGACTCACTCACTAGTCAGTGCTAGAACTTTGTCACAAAAGTCAGATTAGGTCCTAATAGAGGTTTTGGATTATCCAGTGCAAAATGTTCTTTCTTAGTTTTTTTGCTTCTATTCAGGCCGTCTCTTCCCACCATCTGTTGAGCCCAGGGGATGCACACTTACTTTTTTTTTTTTTAGGAGGTACAGGAGATCGAACCCGGGACCTTGTACATGAGAGGCAGGCACTCAACCACTTGAGCTACACCCACTCCCCTGCACACTTACTTTTAGGACTACCGAGAAATGCAAGGGAAACAAATCTCTCTGGGGAAACTACTAACATGTACAACAGATGAAAAATTCAAATGAATGGTGAACATTTTGAGAATTGCCATGAGAACATGAACAAAGATACTTATGAGTTAACTACAGGGCAAATGATAAGGCTGGTGAAATCTCCTTTGTGGACTCCCATATTTCACCCTTTCTGCCCCCTCAAATGCCGCGCCCAGCACGTGTTCCTGCGGTGCTGTCACCAAGAGGAGCAAACCAATGGCCCTTCGTCAATCTAGATTGTGAAGATCTCAATGCTGAGCCCTTACCAGGACTCTCCGGGGAGTCTGGAAGGGGCATCCCAGGAATGGATCTCAGATGGTGGCACAGGGTCCTGTGGCAGGAGAAGAAAGTGGGTTTCTAAGACAAGTCAGGGGAGTGGCAACTTTCCCAGAACACCTCAACCCTCAAATCACAGGGACTGAGCGGCTCCTTCCTTTGCATAAGCAAAAGGCAGACCTTCTTGTTGGGATCTGTGTGTGTGTGTATGAAAAAGAGTGAGACTGAAAAGTAGAGTATAAGTAAATTCACAAATAATTGCACTGCAGGAAATCACTATCAAATGAGCCTTGTAAGTAAATGCAGTGAAAAGAGGTTTGTTTTATTCCTCTGTTTTTGTTTTATGACACTGAATAAGGCAGCAGAGTGGTTTAGTGGAAAATTGCCCTCAGTTGTAGGGAATAGGACTGTCACTGCAGCTCTGGCAGGAAGCCTCTGTGCCACTGTGGGTGAGGCAGTGAGCCCCTCTCCACCAGGTTTCTTCATCTGTAAAACTGGGCCTGTGACTGACTAGCTAAAAGGTGTTTCTAGCTCTAAAATTCTGATTCAACTACTTTATAAGTTCAGAGCTTCTTAAAACTTAGGTTTGCTTTATAACTACATGAAGTAGCACCATTGAGCACCAACTACGTTATGTACCAGGCTCCATGTTGGCTAACCTGCAACAATTAACACATGGAGGAAATGATTATGTTTTCACTGACGTTTCTGTTCTCAATCTGATGGTTTACTTTCAGAGAGTCAGATATGCTCACATATTGTAAGGAGCCTTGGGGGTCACCTGCTTGGCCAGCCTGCCCACCGGGGCCTGGCACTTGCTGACACAACCCTTGCGATGCCTGCAAGCACTAAGTCAACTATTTCATTATATGACAACTCTTATTTAGACACATTTTGCTTCCAATTAAATGAACTCCGGTCCCCATTGAGTCCTCTTTTACAAATAAAGAGCTCATTTCTTTGTCTCCGTTTCCCTATTATCTTAGATATCTGAAACTAAAAATATGCATAAAAGCACAATTAATATGGTTTATATGTATCTATAGTACAAATATTTTCTTATCCCCTGTATTAGATGTCTCTGTGTCAGAAAGCCCCTCCCTCTTAATAAACTTCTGGAGGTCGGAGAGCATTTTTCCTCATTTTTCAATCTCTCACAGTCCATACATAGCACAATTCTTTTCATATGACAGGTACTCAGTAAATGTTTGTTCATTGTACAAATGTCAGTCATTTAAATATTTGAAGGCTGTTAGGTTTTGCCAAGCCTCTTCAGGCTAAAAGTTTTGAGTTCTCGCAACTGCTCTGTGTACTTCAAACATTTTTGCCTTCCAGGTAAGGTGTAAGTGGTGGAGACCAAAAGTCCCCTAGTGTTTTCACAGGACCTTCAGTTAGGTCAGGTCACCCTCATCCACTGCTTGTGTAAATGGAAGGTTTGAAACTAAATTCAGGGTTTCACATTAATTTCTCTTAAAATCCATTTCATTCATCTCAGTCCATCATTCTCCAAACTGTAAAGATCTTTTTGAATCACAGTTCTATCCCCTTTTTTATTAGTTATCAATCCCAATTTTGTGTCACCTGAAAATGTTTTAGAATGCCATATACCTAACTGTGTAGGTTTTTTGACACAAGTATTGTCCAAGAGAGGAGCGAGGATTCGATTCCACTGAACCCCATGAAATGATCATTTTTATAGGTCAAAAGTACTCAAATACCACCAGTGTTCAACCACACAACTTAATGCATTGCCCCAGAACCTTCCAGGATGGCAGGGATGCTTCAATCAAGCTTCTTTTGCTCTGAATGTTTAACTAAATGCTACTCTGCCTAAATGTAATACAATGTGGCAGTTCCTCATGTTGTGGGAAGAATGTATTGATGCTCATTAACAACTGCTTTGATAAAAGCCTCACAGGGTAAAGCCGAAGAGCAGAGGCTCCAGCATCAGCCTGGCTTGTTGAGCTCCAGCTCTGTCACAAGTTAGCTGTGTGACCTCTGGCAAGTTAATTAACCCTCCTGTTCTTCCTCTGAACAATGGGGATAATGGTTGTTCCAGCCTCAGAGGATTATTGTGGGGCATGAAGGAGTAGAGTGCTCGGAGCGGGCTTGGTGTGTGCTCAGTAATTGTTGAAGGTTATTTAGTATCACACCTTTCTGGGGAAAATCTTGTGGAGTGCAGGCCTCTTTTTACTCCTTTATCTCACCAAGTCCTGGCAAACTGCCTGTTAATTAACCCCCTGAGTGGTAGTTTCTGAAATATATGTCCTCCTTTAAAAAATAAGCCCAACGTTCATCCTTCTTAAATCTTTCAGCACAGCCCCCCACACCCCATCTGCCGCAAGATTTACTTACCTGTAAACGTTTCCCAATCACTGTGAGCATCTTTTATCCAGCCAGCAGATCTGAATTCGTTTAAAGTGAGTAAGGAGGTCTTGCTATTTGTTCAACTAGTTGGTGCTCACATTCTTTCCTAGCCAATGTCAAACTATCTGATAACATTTGAAGATCGTTTTCCTGGAGAGAGAAGATTGAAAGGAGCTGTTCTGCCTTGTTCGCATTGTTGTTAACATTAAAATTGAGCAGCGGCCATATGCTTCCTTGTCCTTCTCCCGGCTCCAGACATACTTAAAATGCCTTTTCCATTGTTTTTAGCATGCTTCACAAGCCTTGCCTAATTCTGTGCTTTAGCATTCCTCAAATAATGTGCCCATTTGTGCCATTCTTTGTGTTTCTCTCTGGCTGGATGTTCCTTATTTACCCTCTGTACCTCTTTCCAAGATGGAAACGCATCAGGAAGCATCCTCTGTGGCTACTCTGACCCGTTTCCTTAGGCAACACCTAGTTTTCTTCCTGATCTTGATCATTTATAATGAAGCATTAGAATTTCTATTTAGAGCCTACCATTGCTCTTAAACCACTTTCCCTTCTTAAATTCAGACAAGGACAACACAGCTCTTCTTTTCATCAAGCCTTTTGAATTCTGCTTTCTTAAAATCTAGGGTATATGTGGCGACTTTGACAAATATTTTCTCCTAAACTATTATGTGATGGTCCCTTGTATATGAGATTATTGTCAATACCACATTTTTTCTTCTAGTTCCTCATGTTTTGGTCAGTAGAGAGTAAAATGTAATTGTTTTCCTTCTTTGCATCTTCCACCTTCTGAGAGAGTAAATCACTACCTAGGGAAACCAAGAATTTATGAGATGTTTTGTTTTTTGGGGGGTGGGCAGCATAGGACATTCATTAATTATTTTTAAGTAAACTTCCTGAACATATGAACAGAAAAGACCCAAGTCATAAGTGTAGAGCTCAAGGAATTTTCACAAAGTGACCAAACCCATCTAACTACCTTATCAAAAAACCTACTGGTCCTGCTGAAAATGCCCTTTTGCCTCATAAATTAGTTTTAATGGAAGTAGAATCTGCACTGGCAAGATGATAATTACCGTAATAGAAGCTGATACTTGGGAACTGGAGCAATGTGCCCAGTGCTGTGCTAAACATCTTACATGAATTGCCTATTTCAATCCTCACAACAGCTCTACCAGGTAGGTCTTATTATTATTCCCATTTTACAGATAAGAAACTGAAGCTTAGAGAGATTAGGTTACTTGTTTAAGTACTACTAATAAGAATGGAGCTCAAGGCCAGGTCTAAGTAATTCTAGAGACTGCACTCCTAACCATTACATGACACACATGGTTCACAGCATCCACCCGGACAGCCAGGCTGTAGATCAGGGTTTCTCAGCCTCGGTGTTATTAACATTTTGGGCCAGATAATTCTTTGCTGTGGGGGGCTGTCTTGGGCATTGTAGGACGTTTAGCAGTATCCACTACACGATAGAAGCATCCCTCCCCCCACTCCCAGTTGTGATCATCAAAAACATCTCCAAGCATTGCTAAGTATTCCCTGGGGGGCCAAAATTATTGCCCTCAGTTGAGAACTGTTTTTGCAGAATCATTTGAATTAAAAGTTCAGTTGTGGGGAGCAGATGTGGCTCAAGCAGTTGGGTGCCCACCTCCCACATGGGAGGTCCTGGGTTTGGTTCTGGTGCCTCCTAAAGAAGACGAGCAGATGCCACAATATGCAAATGTGACAGCCAGCAGATGACACAGCCAGTGGGGAGCAGATGTGGCTCGGGCGGTTGGGCGCTCGCCTCCCAAATGGGAGGTCCTGGGTTCGGTTCTGGTGCCTCCTAGAGAAGATGAGCAGACATAGCGAGCACACGAGGGAGCCATGGCAGGGGTGGAATAAGTTCAGCTGCATTTGATCATACAAATATGCCCATTGCATAGTCCTCTGAAGCCACAACCATTACTGCTCCTACCACAACTGTCACAGCTCCTGTCTCTCTTCCCTTTCACATTTCCATAGAAAATCACTGGGCACCTCCTCCTATACACTCCCTGTTTCTGTCTTGCACTCATCATCTTCTCTGTCTCAGATATATCAATATCTGTCAGAGTCATGTAGGAAAAAGCTGGCATACTCAAAAAGGGCAATTTAGGAAACATTTAGAGTCATTGCTTAAAAGGTGAGGGCATGATTCAGGGAAACTGAGGAGGGATAATGCAGCACCACGAGTGTGGAACTACAAGGAGCCATTTCTTCTCCTAGGTCTGAAGGGGCAAGAGGAAGATGTGGCTACTTGAACCCACAGAGGATTTCTGTATGGTGGCTTTCATTGATACAGGCCAAACAGAAAGCAAAGGAACTCAATGATGCAGTCTGTGTGGTCAATTTCCCAAGCACAGGGAAATGCAGGAAGGGTGGAGAGCAGATCTGGAAAGACAAATGGAAGATGAGCAGTACAATAGCTCTACGGTTTTATCTGAGTACATTTCCCTGCTCCCTTTCCTAAATTTCATATTAAGGTCCTCTTGATCAGATCATAGACCTCCTTGCCAAACATGCTCAGCCTGGATTTCCCCTCTCCCTCCCACCAGATGGCTCCCTTATCTGTTTGCTCCTTGGTTGGTTGTTTTTTGTTGTTGTTGTTGTTGTTCGTTGTTTGTGTGTTGTCTGCTCGTTGTTTTTTGCTCATTCATTGTTTGTTTGTTTGTTTGTTTGTTTAGGAGGCACGGGGAACTTAACTCGGGGCCTCATGTGGAAGGCAGGCGCTCAACAGCTTGAGCCACATCTGCTTCCCCTAAACCTAGATTTTGAGAGATACTTTCTGTTTCTTACCCTAGCAGGATTTCTCAAGCCTGTCAGTGCCTAGGTATTTTGCTGGAATACCCCATTTGCCTTCTTAAAAATTTCCCTTTTCTACTACTTTCTGGGTTATTTTCCAACCCAGTCTAGGGACACTTTGTCCTCTCTGCTAAGGACAGTAGGGAGGCTTTCTTCAAGCCCTTTTACCTTCTCCAGGGAGACCAGTGACATTTATGGCACATCTCAGAGAGAAAGACCATCTAAGCACAGAATCTGGAAGGCTTCCTTTGATGTTCTTGCCACCTGAGAGTCTAGTTGAAAAAGAAACTCCTCTAGTTCCTCCTATAAATTTCTGCTCCTGTTTGCTTCTGAGTTCCGGGTCTCTTGGGTGCTCTTGGTAACGGTGTCATTAAATTGACATGGCTGCTTTCCTCCCCCTCTCACCTAACCCCTGATAATCTGCAAGGTATTGGTAATTAGCAGTAAATTGCACTAACTATGAATCAAATCCAGTTTCTCTCAGTTAACACAGTGAGGCAGCAATACAGCTTTCTTTATACAAAGACCCTTGACAGTAACCTTTTGCCATGCATACTGCTTGGTTCCTCACTATGACTGTAGATTATATTATGCCTATGTTAAGACTTTCCTTCTCAAAGTAATAGTAAGTTTAGCCAGTGTCTGTTTTGCTTTTTAAATTAAGGTAGCCTAGCACCTTAAAATGGCGCTTAAAATAATTAGGCTAAAGAACAACCACACACAGAAAATGGATATAAAATGATTGACAATCTTTAACTTATATGACATTTTCCATTTTTCAAAGTGCTTTCAGCATTTTCTTAATGCTCATAGCATTATTGTGAGGTAGGTGTGGTGGACTGAAATGTGTACAGCCGAGTTTGGACGTGTTCTTGATCTCAGTTTGCATTCTGGTGGGTGTGGACCCATTGTAAATAAGATCTCTTCAAGATGTTGCTTCTGTTAAAGTGTGGCCCAGCTGAATCAGGTTAGGCTTTAGTCCAGAAAACTAGAGTCCTTAATAAACAGAAAGAAATTCAGAGAGAGAGAAAGAGAGAGAGAGAGCAAAGCCAAGGGGAACAGCCAGAAACTGGAAGTCACTGGAAGAGAAAGGAGAAGGCACTGTCATGTGTGTTGCCATGTGACAGAAAAGCCAAGGTCCAAGGATTGCAGTCAACCCTAGAATGCCACCGTCTTCTGGGAAAAAGCATCGCCTTGCTCATGCCTCAATTTTGGACTTCTCCAAGCCAAACCTAGAGCAACTAAATTCCCATTGTTTAAGCCAACCTATTGTATGGTAATTGTTTTAGCAGCTAGGAAATCAAAATAGTATGTGAGATAGGTATTTACGGTTCATCTTACGGATAAGAAAACTAAAGTAAAGATATTTGATTTATTCTCACCTTTTGGCTTTATCAGTTTTACATTTATTATCTGATCAAATTCAGTCAACATCTTTAAACTCGGCTGGTCAATATC
>JAQZBX010048585.1:0-20162 GCA_029593785.1 Cabassous unicinctus
ACAGTCATCTGATATTCTACAAGGTCACCAAGCCCACTTATTTGGGACAAATGGCATTTTCAACAAATGGTGTTTTGAGAACTGGACATCCATATCCAAAAGAATGAGTGGAAAACCATCTCACATCTTATACAAAAATCAACTCAAGATGGATCAAAGATCTAAATATAAGAGCCAAGATCATAAAGACCTTGGAAGAGAATGTAGGGAAACATTTACCGTACCTTGTAATAGGAAAGGGTTTCATGAACATCACACCCAAAGCATGAGCAGCAAAAGAAAAAATAGAAAAATAGGATCTCCTTAAAATTAAAAACTTGCACCTCAAAGGACATTATCAAGAAAATAAAAAGGCAGACTACTCAATTGGAGAAAATATTTGGCAACCATATATATGATAGGAGCCTAATATCCTGCATATATAAACAAAACCTACACCTCAAAAATAAAAAGACAGCCCATTTAAAAAATGGGCAAATGGCCTGAAAAGACACTTCTCCAAGGAAGAAATACAAATGCTTAAAAAACAAATGATAAAATGGTCGACCTCACTAGATATTAGGGAAATGCAAATAAAAAATACAATGAGATAACATCTTATGCTCATTAGAATGGCTGCTATTTTTTAAAAAGGCAGAGTATAAGTGTTGGAGAGGATGCAGAGGAATGGAAACCCTCATCCACTGCTGGTGGGATTATGGTATGGTCCAGCCACTGTGGAGGTCAGTATGGTGGTTCCTCAAGAAACTAACTATAGATCTTCTGTATGATCCAGTGATTCCACTGATGGATATATATCCAGAAGAATTGAAAGCAAAGAGACAACCAGATATATGCCCACCAATGTTTATAGTGGCATTGTTCACTATTACCAAAAGTTGCAATCAGCCCAAGTGGCCATCAATAGATGAATGGTAAACAAAATGTGGTACATACATACAACGGAATGTTGCTCAGCTGTAAAAAGGAATAAAGTGCTAACTCATTGGATAACATGGATGAATCTTGAAGACCTTATGTTGACTGAAGCGAGCCAGGCATTGAATGATGAACAGTACATGACCTCACTGATATGAATTAAGGAAATTGAGCAGTCTCAGAGAGCTATTGTCTGAAAGACAGGTTTATGAGAAAGAGAAAGAGAATAGAAGATTGTGAGCCATCACCCATATGTACATAATCTATGGTAAAGTGAGAGAGTGGAGTTGCATATTGAAGGGATAGGACAGGAGAAGAGAGATATTATTGGGTGTGGTGGTGCCAGGTAGACAGGTGGGTAGATTGGGAAGTGTGAGTTAGAATATCCAGGATACTGGAGGGAGAGATGGGAGAGGGACCAGGTGAACAATTGGAATTTGTGGGTATGCAGTTGAAATACAGAGGTGGGAATGCTTTTATGGCAATATGACAAGGAAGGGTCTCTGGTTTAGGGTGTTTGTTGGGGAGTGGCATTCAGGACAGGGCACACCTGAAGCAGGATTCTAGGGAGTGTGTGAGTGTTCATCTTGTCATAATGTGTTGTATCAGTGGGTGGTGACCCATATAATGAGCAGGAAGGAGTTGGTCTCCTATCTTTGGGAGAACCGATTCATTCAGAAATAGACAGGTGGGGTTCTCTCAAGAGGAAGGGTGGTTCCTATTAGGGGAGGACAAACCATTGTTTCAAAACCTCTGGTTGCATATAACTATGAAACTTGTCATCCAAAAAGTCAAGCCATGGAGTCATTGTGGGCCCCAGAGGGATGTGGAGGGAGGTACAGAATAGATCCAACAGGGGGTATTTACTGATCAGTGGAAAGGTTTTTCATTACCTTACAGTGATGGACACAGGACATGGTAAATATCATCAAAATTTATAAAAGCGTATGGTCTAAAATGTAAACCATACTATAAACAATTGTCAGGGTTGAGTAGCTATGTTTCACTATTTGTATATCATTTATAACAATGCTACCAACCACATATAAAAAGGTTTTAATATGTGGAGAGGAAAGGGGGAGGAGGTTGTGTATATGAGAGTTTCTTGTATTCTGTGTGTGACTTTGCTGTGACCTAAAACTTCTTTAAAAACAAAATGAAAAGTAGTGAGACAATGAGGAAAAAGAGGGGAAAGGTGCCACAGTACAGACTTGACACCAGATATTGCAGTGATAAAAGGCAAAATGTCAAAAAAATTTTTTTAATTTTTTAAAATATTTTTCATTTTTAAATATCCCAATATTTTTATTTTATTTTTGTTTTTTTTCCATGTATTTTATCTCTTACATTTAAACTTATCATTATTATTTCATTTTCATATTAATTGTATTTAGGTATTGTATTGGCTTCATCTTTAAAGAAGCTTTGGATCACAGAAGGGTTACCATAGGGTGGGAGAGGATCATTGGTGTGGGGTGTCAGGGATGGTGGGTTCTTGGGGGAAATTCACCTGAACATATATGCAAGGTATATAAAACTGTTCAAATGTTCACAAGGCATTGCCACAGTGGGTGGAGAATCACACAAAAGATGACAGAGTACTGAATTCCCATCCTGGAGAGCTCTGACACATTCTCCAAGGGAGCAGCAACAAACTCCCAAGTGCAGGGGCAGTGTCTGGCAAAAGAGGATGATCCACTGATGGGCCCTTGTTACTGATTACTAGCATTATGAGGCTTTGCTCTTGAAATTGAAACTTAGCCTATTGTTATGGGGTGCCTAAGGGTTGCCTCCTGAGAGCCTTCTTGTTGCTCAACTGTGACCTCTTTCTAAGCCAAACTTAGCATATGAATGTATCATCTTCCTCCCAGTGTGGGACATGACTCCCAGGGATGAGCCTCCCTGACCATATGATTACTACCAAGTGACAATTGGCAATATGACTGGAATGAGACCTCAAATAGAAGGGGCAAAGGTAAAGGAAAATGAGTCCATATGGCTAAGAGACTTCGAAGTGAGTCAGGAGGCCATCACAGAGGTAACACTTATGCACATCTCATTAGGAGCTCATAGACTTCCAATGTGGATATCACCACAAATAGAGGGGCTTCTGTATGCTCAGGAGACACCCAGGTCTTATGTCAGGGCAGATAGCTCCAGAGTTTGGTGCCTT
Organism: Cabassous unicinctus; assembly: GCA_029593785.1. Lineage (NCBI taxonomy): Eukaryota > Metazoa > Chordata > Mammalia > Cingulata > Chlamyphoridae > Cabassous > Cabassous unicinctus. The sequence goes on from JAQZBX010048585.1 coordinate 3,092, forward strand.
GCCAGTGGGCCCTTTTTTGGCATTTGTGTTCCTGAGAGTGGCAGAGTTAGACTCAAATATGTCTTCCCTGCACATGGTTCATCTGCTACTTCTACTCAAATCTATACATGGTGCTGGAGTTTGTATGTGTACATCCAGAGACTGGAATATTTGGGCTGTTCTTTGTGCCAGCTGGGCCCAGAATCTCGGTGGAGCTTCAATTCCTACTCTACAGCTTAATGGACTCACCAAGGACACCTGGCAGGGAGATGATAATGGACAACGGCCATCCCAGGGAATGGAGAGAGTATGAAGCTGCAGGCAGGATAATGCCATCCATCTTCTCCATGGGATATAAGCCCCATCTCACTTGGAGGTGGAGCAGACATCACCATCCCAGACTCCTCAAGATTGGGAGAAGAGCTCTGGACTAGAGTGGACTTACTGGTATTCTGTTATAGACACATTATGATTCAAGGAATGGAAGAAATTGCAACACTAATGTGGAGCCAGTGGCCCTGGATGCTCTGGGGGTAGGGAGAGGGAAACGCAGTTGTAATACAGGGGCTTTTTCAGGACTTGGGAATTGTCCTGAGTGACATTACAATGACAGTTATAGGCCATTTTATATCACCATATAACAAGCATAGCCGTGTGAGAGATAATGTGGTCTACAATGTGAACTATGGTCCATGCTTAACGGCAAAGCCCCAGTATGTGTATAGCCATTGCAGGTGATGTGCCACATTAATGAAGGATGTTTATGTGGGAGATTGGGGAGGTGTGGGAAGAGGGGTATATGGGAATCCCTATATTTTTGGTGTAACATTTATGTAACCTAAGTATCTTTTTATAAAAGAAAAATTTTAAATTTATTTTGAAAAAAGTAAAAAAAAAAAGAATAGGGAAAATGATTTTGAAAATATTGTAATAAAAGTGAATTCTTTCTGTTTTAAGACATTATATTGCTCCATCAATAAACAGTATGAGAACAAGTAAAAAATTGCTACCTTGGAAAGCTTAATAAATTTCATGAACTACAAGAAAGATCTTTCAAGAAAAAAAAGGAAATAACACAAATGGCATTGAATGAAGGAAAAATGAAACATCAGTAGGAGAGTAATGGCTCTACACAGATACTGAAAGACTTCTTGCCAAAAACTGCATGATTTTCAAAGTATTTACATTTTCTAAAAAAATTAAAAATAATAAGTATAAATAAGATATAAACAAGAACTAGGAAATTGCATATTTCTACATTTATTATGTAAATCAAAACATTTAAAAAGAATTAAAAAATAACAAAACAGAAAAAGACAAAAACAGAAGTAAATAGACAAAATACTTCAATTGGCACTTAAGTGAATTGATTATCAAAATGCTCAATAAGCCTATGAAAAGGTGATTGGCATCATTAGCTATCTGGGAAATGTAAATTGAAAATGATAATACAACAAAGAGATAACAAAATACAAAAAAATGAAATTTCCAAGAATGTGTTGAGGTACTTGATCAATTGAGAATGCCAGAGAGAATTGCATATTGAAACAACTTGATAAATTGTTTGTCAATATCTATTGATTCTTAATATGTATATGCCACATGGCCAGTCAATTCTCCTTTCAGGCATGTCCAAGAGAAATATGCAAATCCATCGACCAATTGACATGTACACATAAATTTATAATTAATATATAGTTTATTTATTCAAGTTCCTCTATATTTGAAGGAGAATAGTTGAAAAGAGAAAATTGACCTGTTTTTAAGTGTTTTTAGCAGTGATAGTCCACGAATTGGGGTGTATATTTTTGGGTAGATAAACATATAGATATAGATATAGATATAGATATAGATATAGATATAGGTATAGATATAGTTACACACACACACACAGTTAATATGGTGACCCATAAAACAAGGGCTGTTAAATAAAATCAAGTCAGGCCCTAAATTTGGAAAAGAGAAGGAAGGTAATTTTAAAACATTTTCAATGAACCAAAGCAAAATAAGAAGTTCTTGGAATAATTGTTGTCTCATTTTCCAGAGTAGAGCATTCTTTTTATTACTCTCCTTACAGCATACTTTATCTGCTTGTTTCTAAGACTATAGAGTATAGGATTCAAGAAATGAGGGATAACAGAATAGAACAAGGAAATGATATTGTTCTGAATCATGGAGGATTTGGAGGTTGGCTTCAAATATGCAGCAGCCCCTCAGCTAACAAAGAGTGCCACCAAAAGGATGTGAGGGACACAGGTGGAAAAGGTCTTTCCTTGCTCTCTTCTGGTTTGAAACTTTAGTACAGTGGAAAATATGTCAATATAAGACTTGAAAATAAAGGAAAAGCAGCCACCACAAATCAACACCATAGAAACAAGAATTAAAATTTCATTATTGAAGGTATCAGAGCATGAAGCTTCAGCAGAGAGGGAACATCACAGAAGAACTGATGGACTATGTTGGACTGACAGAAAGATAATCGAAATTTGTTGCCACTGTGGGATCCTGAATAGGCCAGACCACTGAATAGGGAGGACAGTGTAATCTGGACACAAACTCAATGGTTTATGATAACAGGATAGTGGAGTGGCTTGCAGATGGCCACATAGTGGTCACAGGCCATGATGGTGAGGAACAGCATTCCTGCTGAAGCCAAGAAAAACATGAGGAATATCTGATCTGCACATCCAAACATAGAGATCACTCTGTTTTCAAGCGGGAAGATGACACATGCCTTTGGGATAGTGACAGAAGTGTAGCACATGTCCAAGACAGGCAGATTTCTAAGAAAGAAATACATGAGTGTTTGAAGATTCTGGTCAAGGGTGGTTTCTTTGACAATGAGAAGGTTTTACATCATGGTTGCTCTGTACAGCAATAGGAATAGCATGGTGTGGAAGATTCTGAGCTCCCACACATCAGAAAATCTTGTAAGCACAAATTCAGTCACCATAGTTGAGTTGTACATCTTCACATCATTTGCTTTGGACATGGAGAGACACAACTAATCCATAAAAACATTGAGAATCATAACAAAAAAAATAAATAAATGAGTATAAGTGCATTTATTGACTCATATTTGCCCAACTTCTATTCTCTTTAGTTAGTATTTGCTAACAGGGAACAATATATTATTATTAGTCTCCCTAATTAGGTAACTTATTTCCAAGGTAGGGGTAGTTGAAAGATAGTCTCTTTTAAAGCTCATTCCAGTGTTTGCATGAGTTTCTACATCTTATTAGTTGTTCAATGGGTATATTGGAAGTCAAAGATATACCTGGAAGATTGAGTGAGTATCTAACAGTTAGTTTCTATTCATCATAACTCATTAGAATTATTCAAAAAATGTAATCACTTAGGTGATGTCCAAACAGAATCTGAATAGAGACAGGAGGCTATTTTATCAAAGCCTTTCAGGGTAGCTAGAACCACAAGCAAAACAATTCCTTCCATGTGCCTCATAAGATCTAAGGCCCCTCTCAACCTGAAGCAGAGCAGGCATCACCATCCCCAAATCCTCAAGTTTGAGGAATGGACAAACATAAGGAGGGAATTCAAACATTGACCAAAGTAGACTTATTATTGTAATAAATGAAGAACATGTAACACTGATATAAAGAGTGGTTACCAGAGGTTGTGAGGGGAGGGGAAGGGAAGAATAAGTGGAACAAAAGACTTTTTTTACAACATTGGAATTGTTCTCTATGATATTGCAATGACAGATATGAACCATTATATATTTTGTCAAAACCTGTAAATTTGTGTGGTACAAAGTGTAAACCATAATGTAAACTATAGACCATGGTTCATAGCAATGCTTTAGAATTTGTTAATCAATTATAACCAATTTACCACACGAATGTAAGATTTTATTAATGGGGGAAAATATGAGTTGGGGAGAATGTGGGGTATATGGGAATCCACTATATATTTGATGTAACTTTTCTGTAATCTAAAACTTCTTTAAAAATAAATTTAAGAAACTCACCAACAGGAGGCTTGATCCCTATGGTTATTGTTCATCAAATAAAATGTCATTAATTACTGTAAACACAACAAAACCACAACTTTACATACAGTTGTTATTCATAACTTGCCCACCAGGTGGAAACGCTGTTTTTATCTTCACTTCCACAATGATTTTTGTTATTGATTTGCTTTTAAAATTTATCTATAAGATATCTTCTCTCTGAAGATTATCTTCTTATTGTTTTCATACATCTACTCTTAGCAACTAGTAAGATATACAATTTTTAGTTTTACATTTGTTTCTTCAACTGCTGTCTATTTTGATATTTTATTATATGTCTTGTGATTTCATTTTGTTGCTTTTCTAACCTAGATACCATTATCAACCAAGTGAACGATATTAATAGCAGCTTTTATTTATTTAGAATGCCCTAGGTAGTTTACATTTTTCATATACTACATAATGGAATTCTCATTTTAATTCTGCAACTTGGGAAGTATATACACAATTTTAAAATGAAAAGAGTAGATCATTGAAAGGTCAGGGAAACTTACTAAGTCATGGAAATAAATGGAAGAGCAAGCATTCAAACCCAGATTTGTCTGCTTAGGTGGCCCATTTCCTTCAACAGAACTCCTGATTCAATTGAGCTTCACAAATTCCCATCATGCCAATCCTCACCCCTCCTTCAGACATATTTTCAATTTAATGGCTTCATTACAACCTGCTGAGTACTAAAGGAACAATGAGAGTATGGTTTAAGGTTCACTCTTAAATCACTGTAACCCAGAGGTGAAAAGACTATTGTGGTTATAAGTGCTTAACGGATAATGACAATTATTCAAAACAGTTTCCATATTGTTCCATGTTTCCTTTTTTATTTGTCTTATCCAAAAGAAAGGGATGGCTTCCAACTTAAAACTATTTATTGTAATCTCTATTTTAACCCATGTATTAGAATAAAATATATATGTTCCTCTCACCTCTTCTCAACATTGTCATATTTATATCTTTTTTAAAACTCTTTGCTATTTTATGGTATATATTTTAACATATACCCCACCCCTCCCACACTTTTCCCCAATAACAACATCTTTCATTAGTTTGGTACATTTGGTACAATTGATGGACATATAGTGAAGAATTACCACCAGCCATGGTCTATAGTTTACATTGTTTTATACTTTGCACCACACAGTTTTATAAATTTTGACAAAATATATAATGGCTTGTATCTGTCATTGTAATATCATATGGAATGATTTCCATGTAACAATTTTTATGTATTTTCAATCATCTTCTTTTCATTTTTTTGATGTCTTAGGATGAATGGATTCATCTACTTCTTGGCTAACTCACCAAGTCTAGTCTTCATTTTCTCTCCACTTCCACTGATGAAAATGGGTACCACTAAATAAATGGATTCTTAAGTTTTTCATCCTTTTTCATGCATGACTTGTACATACATGAAAGCTTAGACTCTTATGTTTCCAAAATTCAATTTTAAAGAGCTGATCAATTAATTTAATCTCTTATTTTTCCACATATTAGCAAAACATGTTGATTGCTAGTGATGAGCATACAGTTAAATGATGTTCTCACACCCAAATCCTTAATAATAATGTTCCCTTCCTTAACTGTCATTATTTGTTTGAAGTAATTAGCATATGTTTGCAATCTCTACAAGAAGAATTTTAGGCCCCAAAGAGAACACTAAATTTCAGCACATGTTCTGGACTTGCCCAACTTTCTATCTTCCTAGTTGATGTAACACTACAAAAGTATATTTCCAGGCTTGCTTACCTTGCACCTATACTTATTATTGATAATGGAACATTTTATATGCCCTCACAATTCATATTCTTGTTCTCTTGTTACATTTTACTTATGTCCAAACATAGTGTCAATAATATATAGAAGCTCTGCAAACTTCCAGAATGTATGGGTACTGTTACTTTTAGACTATCCTCCTGCCCAGAAGAATAAAATTAACCTCTCTCCATTTAATCTTTATTTATACTTTGTTCAAAATGTTTATGGGTGGATTATCTGCAAACATTTGTCTGTAAGCCACGGGGACCAATCATTAACAATTGCTTGCATGTTCTTTCATTACATAACATGAGAAAGCCCTAGATTTACACCTGAAGTATAAGGAAATATGTATGCACTTTACTTTTATGACAGATATTCATGTATTCATCTTTGTAGCACTTGACTATATGTTGCACAATTTTTTAAAAGAAGAATTTAGGAAAACATTTTTTGAAATTATTATTTGAAAAAAATGACATACATAAATTTTTATTCCACTATATTTTATCTAAAACAAACTACCTGCAGTAAATTTGTTTAAGTATAAATTTAAATTAGCACTCTGCATACTGATGCTGCAGATGTCAAGTTATTTCTGCCATTGCCTGCTTTGATGGCTTCACTTCTCTCTAGTTCTACTTTCTTCATAATCTACTTTCTATGAAAAAGTTATTAATTCTGATAAAACTGATCAGATTTTAATGCAATGAATAAAAAGGAATAGGTTGATCTTGTGTATTTTCTTTATCTATATTTTCTGTTGTCATCTCCAATTTCCAGCCTCTCAAAAACAAGCTTGCAAGGCAAAATAAGAGGGATAAATTCATATGCTGAGAGGAAGAAGAGGGAAAAAGAAATGAGTAATAACAGAGATTCACAAGTTAATATTGTATTTTCTTAAGCTGAATAGTCAAGAAGGATTTCTGGGAAGGGTCCAATGATATTTCAATTACAGGCAAGAAACAGTTGGGCATATTGAGTTGAGATAACTAAGATCCTGACAGGAACTGTTCTGTATCATAACAAGAGTTCTGTGTTTTGCTTTATTTACAAATGTAGAGATGCTCTTGCCATTAGAAATAATGGCTTCCAATAATAGCCAGTGGCCAGGAGAAATTACAAGGAGATAATTGGCTCTAGACGGTGAGGGTATAGGCCAAATAAAAGCTGTCCTGAACAAAACTTTTATGTCTCAAAAAATAATCATATTTTTTAACTTGTGAGAGAAGCAATAAGTTAAACAGAAAGAAACTTACAGTTCTCCTATTATATTGAGGACTCCTAAGGTGAAATGCTTTTGGATCTTAGAGACCAAAGAAAAGGGAAATAGAGGGACAGAGCCATACAATAACCTGATTCCAGGCCAGGTGCCCCTGTCCATCATCAGTGTTTTCCTCTGAGGAATGTAGTGATTTTCATAAGTTAGTCTATACTCACAGTGTTTCTAGAGTTCTAAAGACCAAATATCCTTTTTGAAATTTTCTGAAGTGTCAGTAAAAGAGACCAAATTATATTCATCAGATCAGTGACCTATGAATTCTGTGATCACCAATACATTGCTTCATCTCTAGTGCCTCAGTTTACCAATAATGTTACCAATAATAGAGCAACAATGCTGTCTACCCTCATGGGCCCCTCAAAAATGTGACACAATGGGACTTGTAAAGCGTTAGGATTAGTACCTGGCACATGATGCATATTAGAAAGTGATATGATATCTGTTCTTTAGTTTAATTCCACAAAAATAATAGGTGTTGGGAAGTTAGATAATGTGAGTAAAACAGAAGACTCTCCCAATTCTGGGATGTTCTACTTATCTTTCTGTCATTGATTTCCAGAATAATTCTACTGTGCTTAGACAACACAACCCAGGATTCCAAACTGCTAACATATGTACCTTTTTAATGTTTTTTGTTTGTTTGTTTGTTTCAAAATTTTTTTACAATTCCTAAAGAAATATTTGCTTCCCCAAGTAGGACATGACACTTCAGGGCATTTATTGTGCATTTCACCATTATTTCATCTAACAATAATTTTAAGAGCTAATTACATAGTTTATTTGTACCTCTTTATATATTTGGACCTATATATCTCTATTCATTCATCTAATTAATGAAAATACTTATATACTAAATAATTTGTTATGACAAAGTTTGACTAGATATACTCATATTACCAGTTTGTTTGAATTAATGCATATCTCAAGAATATAAGTTTAATTTCCGGTAGTGATATATTGATACACTCTACTATTTTCTGCTTTTCCATATGAGTCTTTGCCCTCTCATTGAATCAAATATTTAGTCAACCCACTTAAATAACAGGTTAGAATCTTCTAACCATCAAATTGTTTGATATCATTCATGACTAATTCATTATTTTTTGGTTTTATTTTTTAACTTTATTTTGTACATTTAATAACTGAAAATATAAACAATTAGAAATTAAAAAGAAAACACAGATGAATAAATACACACATTTATCAATTAAATGTACTGGATACCTATACTTTTTTTGAATCTGACAATATATTACACACTATATTTGGTTCATAGTAACTCAATCATACAGTATTTGTCCTTTTGTGTTTGGCTTGCTTCACTCAACATAATGTCTTCTAGGTTCATCCATGTTATTATATACTTTACGACTTCATTTCTTCTTACAGCTGCATAATATTCCATCCTGTGAATAGATCACAGCTTATCCATTCATCTCTTGATGGACACCTGGGTTGTTTCCAACTTTTGGCAAACATAAATAATGTTGCTATGAACACTGGTATGCAGATGTTTGTTTGTGTCACTGCTCTCAGTTCTTCTGGGTAGATACCCAGTAGTGGTAGTGCAGGTCATGTGACAAGCCTATATTCAGCTTCTTTAGGAACTACAAAACAGTCCTCCACAGTGGCTGTACCATTCTTCATTCCCATCAACAGTGAATAAGTGTTCATATCTCTCCACATCCTCTCTAACACTTGTTGTTCTCTGTCTTTTTAATAGTGGCGATTCTAATACCTGTTAAACAATATCTCCTTGTAGTTTTGATTTGCATTTCCCTAATCATTAGTGATGTTGAGCATTTCTTCATCTGTTTTTTTTGCTATTTGTACTTCTTCTTTGGACAAATGTCTATTCAAGTCTTTTGCACATTTTTTAATTGGGTCAGTTGTCTTTTTGTTGTTGAGCTGTAAAATCTCTTTATATATCCTGGATATCAAACCCTTATCAGATATGTGATTTCAAAATATTTTTTTTCCATTGAGTTGGTTGCCTTTTCACCCTTTTGACAAAGTCCTATGAAGCCAAAAGTGTTTAATTTTGAGGAGGTCCCATTTATCTATTTTTTTCTTTTGTAGCACATGCTTTGGATGTAAGGTCCAAGAAACAACCACCTACTACAAGGTCTTGAAGATATTTCCCTACATTTTCTTCAAGGAATTTTATGGTTCTGGCTTTTATATTTAGATCCTTGATCCATTTTGAGTTGACTCTTGTATAGGTGGTAAGATAGGGGTCCTCTTTCTTTCTTTTGGTTATAGATATCCAGTTCTCCCAACACCATTTGTTGAACAGACTGTTTTGTTCCATTATAATGGGCTTGGTAAGACTGTCAAAATCCAGTTGACTGTATAGTTGAGGGTTTATTTCTGGGTTTTCAATTCTATTCCACTGATCGATATATCTATCTTTTTGCCAGTACCATGCTGTTTTGAACTCTGTAGCTTTGTAATATGTTTCAAGGTCAGAGAGTGAAATTCCTCCCATGTCATTCTTCTTTTTTAGAATGCTTTTGGTTGTTCAGGTGCACTTACCTTCCAAATGAATTTGGTAATTTTCTTCTCTAATTCTGTAAAGTAAACTGTTGGGATTTTGATTGGTATTGCATTGAATCTATAAATCAATTTGGGTAAGATTGACATCTTCATGATATTTATTCTTCCAATCCATGAACATGGAATGTCTTTCCATTTGTTTAGGTCTTTTTAAATTTCCTTTAGCATTATTTGTAGTTTTCTGCATATATGTCCTGTACTTCTTTGGCTAAATTAACTCCTCGGTAGTTGAGTCTTTTTGTTGCTATTGAAAATGGAATCTTTCCTCATTTCCTCCTCAGATTGTTCAGTACTAGTGTACAAAAGCATTACTGGTTTTTGTGTGTTTGTCTTGTATCCTGCCACTTTGCTGAACTCACTTATTAGCTCGAGTAGTTTTGTTTGTGGATACTTTAAGGTTTTCTAAGTACAAGATCATGTCATCTGCAAACAGTGAGAGTTTTACTATCTCTTTTCCTATTTGGATGCCTTAATTTTCTTTTTCTTGTCTAATTGTCCTAGCTAGACCTTCTAGTACAATATTGTATAACGATGATTACAGCGGTCATCCTTCTCATGTGTTCGATCTTAGAGGGAAAGCTTTCAAACTTTCCCATTTGAGTATGATGTTGGCTGTGGGTCTTTCATATATGCCTTTTATCATATTGATGAGTTTTTCTTATATTCCTGTCTTTAGAAGTGTTTTTATCTAAAAAGAATGCTGGATTTTGTCAAATGCCTTTTCTGCATCGATTGATATGATCATGTGTTTTTTTCCCTTCAATTTCTTAATGTGGTGTATTACATTGATTGATTTTCTTATGTTGAACCAGCCTTGCATACCAGGAATAAATCCCATTTGGTTAGGATGTATAACTCTTTTGATATGCTACTTGATTCAATTTATAAGTATTTAGTTGACAATTTTTACATCTATGTTCATTAGAGAGATTGGCCTGTAATTTTCTTATCTTATAGTATCTTTATCTGGATTTGTATTAGGGTGAAGTTGGCTATATAAAATGTGTTGGGTAATTTTCCCCCCTCTTCACTTTTTTGGAATAGTTTAAACAGGACTGGTGTTAATTCTTTTCAAAATTCTTGATAGAATTCACCTGTGAATACAACTTGTCCTGTACTTTTCTTTGCTGGGAGATTTTTGATGGTAGATTCAACCTCCTTAAATGTGATTGGTTTGTTAAGTTCTTGTATTACTTGTAGCATCAGGGAAAGGTGGTTGTGCATTTCCAAGAATTTGTCCATTTCATCTAGGTTCTCTAGTCTGTTGGCATATAGTTTCTCATAATATCCTCTTATGATTCTTTTTATTTCTTTGGGGTCATTTGTAACTTCCCGCCTTTCAGTTCTGATTGTATTTACTTGCATCTTCCTTCTTTTTTCTTAGTCTAGCTAGCAGTTTATCAATTTTATTGATCTCAAAGAATCAGCTTTTGTTTTTGTTTATTTTCTCTTGTTTCATTTTCATTTTCATTTATTTCTCCTCTAATCTTTATTATTTCTTTCCTTCTGCTTGCTTTGGGATTGATTTGCTATTGTTTTTCTAGTTTCTCTAGTTGTTCAGTTAAATCTTTGAGTTTAGCTCTTTCTTCTTTTTTAATATAGGCATTTAGGGCTATAATTTCCCTCTCAAGACTGCCTTCGCTGTATCCCATAAGATTTGATACATTTTGTTCTCATTTTCATTTGTTTCAATATTTACTGGTTTCACTTACACTTTCTTCTTTGACCCACTGATTATTTAGGAGTGTGTTGTTTAGTATCCACACATTTGCAAATTTAATTTTTTTCTGTCTATTATTGATTTCCCGTTTCATTCCATTATAATATGAGCAGTTGTTTTGTATAATTTCAATCTTTTTATATTTATTGAGAGCTGCATTGTGACCTAACATGTCATCTATCCTGGAGAAAGATCCATGGGCACTTGAGAAGAGTGTATAATCTGGTGAGTTTGGATGCATTGTACTGTGTATGTCTGTTAGGTCTAACTTGTTTATCACATTGTTCAAGTTGTCTGTTTCCTTGTTGATCTTCTGTCTAGTTTGTCTATCTACTGATGTGAGTGGAGTGTTGAAGTCTCCAATGATTCATGTAGGAATGTCTATTTCTCCCTTCAGTTTTGCCATAGTTTGTGTCATGTATTTTGGGGCACCCTGGTTAGGTGCATAGATATTTGTGACTGTTATATCTTCCTAGTGGATTGTCCCTTTTAGTAAGATATAATGGCCTTCTGTATCTCTTATAATTTTTTTTGCATTTAATGTCTGTTTTGCCCGATATTAGCATAGCTACCCCTGCTATTTTCTGGTTATTATTCATGTGGAATATCTTCTTCTAACCGTTCTCTTTCAGCCAGTTTTTATCCCTGGGTCTTAGGTGAGTTTCTTGTAAGCAGCATATGGATAACTCATGTTTTATTTTATCCATTCTATCAGCCTGTATCATTTGATTGGAGAGTTAATCCATTCAGATTAAATGATATTGCACTATTTACTTTCTCCATTTTTTTCTTTGGTTTTCATATGTCATCTTGTTTTAGTCTGTCTTTTTACTCTTTTGGTTATCCATTCTGCTATTCTTTTTTCTGTATTTTCCTACCAGCCTCTCTCTCCTGTCTTTTTCTTTCAAGTTCTAAGGCTTCCTTTAAAATTTTCTACAAAGATGGATTATTTTTTGCAAACTCTCTTAGTTTCTCTTTGTGACTATTCTATACTCACTTTCATATTTGAAGGACAATTTTGCTGGATAAAGAATTCTCGGCTCACAGTTTTTTTTCTTTCAGTTTCCTAATTCTTTCATACCACTGTCTTCTCGCCTCCATGGATTCTGAAGAGAAATTTGCACTAAGTCTTACTGGTCATCCCTTGTATGTGATGGTCTGCTTCTCCCTTGCTGCTCTGAGAATTTTCTATTTTCTTTGACATTTGGCATTCTGAGTAGTATGTGTCTTGGAGTAGGTCTATTTGGATTTATTCTGATTGGGGTACAGTTTGCTTCTTGGACCTGTAATTCATTTTTTTCATGAGAGTTGGGAAATTTTCAGCTATGATTTACTCAAATACTCTCTCTGCCCCTTTTCCCTTCTTTTCTCCTTCTGGAACTCCCATGACAGGTATATTGTTGCATTTTGTATTGTCATTCAACTCTCTGAGGCCTTGCTCAATTTTTTCCATTCTTCTCTCCCTTCAATTTTAGCTGTTCTGTCTTCAGTATCACTTATTCTTTTTTCTATCATTTGACTCTGCTTTTGTATGCCTCAAATGTGTTTTTGATCTCACCTATTGGGTCTTTCATTCCCATGAGCTCTGTTACTTTCTCTTCAGGATTTCAAATTCTTCTTTGTGTTCACTCAATTTCTTTTTGATGTCTTTTATCTCTTTAACTATATTGTTTTTCAACTCATTAATTTGATTTTGGAAATTTGCAGGCATCTCACTGATTAGTGCTCTTAAATTCTGCATCTCTTATGGGGCTTTGATATGTTCTTTTTCTAGGTCATATCTTCTATTTTCTTAGTATGGCTTGTAATTTTTTGCTGATATCTTGGCATCTGATTAAGATGTAGTTTACTCTGATGCTCAATCTCTTTTTTTTCTGTAAGAATTTAGTGGCAAGAGGTTGTGGGTTATCACTGCTCTTTGATTTTTGGTTTGGCCTGGATTGTTAGGATTGTCCTGCTGGTTCCTCAAAACTGGGCACCGAACCCAGTAATTGGTAGTAGAGTCACTTCCTAGTGCCTTGCACAGGGAGGCTATAGAGGCCAGAAAAAGTCTCTTCTTATTTTTAATTTTCTTGCATCACTTCCTTGTTCTGCCAGGAGACAGTGCTCTTTGGAAGCTCTCAGTTCAATACCTGGTCTGAGTGTATTTGTTGCAACACAGCCTGGATCAATGTGATAGAGCATCCTATCTGTAGGCTAGGAATCTTGTAATTCAAACTTTCTCTGAGACAGTTCTCCAGCCTTCTCTGGAAGCACCCTCCTTTTCCAGGACAGGGAATATTTCCACTCCATCTGACTCCTCAAAAATCAGTTGCCATTTATAAAGGAGGAGATTGGGAGGGTTGTATATCTTTAGCCGCTTGTAGGCTCCAAGGCAAACAATGGCACAGCACCATCTGGCCTGGAAGGGCTCTTGGGACACAGCTGACCAAATTTGTGCGTCAAAAGCTGAATCAGCCTTAGGCTGTGTCCCTCTCTCTCTCCTTTCCTGGAGTGGTAGATGCCTGGAGGCCCCTTCATCTATAATTGCAGGCCCAGAGGCCGAAGAATTCTAAAGTGTCTTTACTGTGGGGGAGGATGCTGGCAGTAGCCGCAGGTTTCAACTCACAGTTTTGTCATTGCGATTTCCCTCCCTTGTCCCTCTCTCTTCTGGTGGTGTCCAGCCTTTGCCTGCTGTCCTAAAGCCTAGAAGATCTTTTTTGTGGCTATTTCAGCCTGTTTCTAGCTATTTTTCTGAAGGAGAAGAGATTCCCATATTTTACTAGTCAGCCATATTCCCAGAAGTCCACTAATTTATTTTTATATTAACATTTTCCATAATCTTTTCAAAGAGAATATTTTGCCAAGACTACCTCAATATTTAAGAGAAAATACTGTATATATATTATCAAAATCCTAGCAAGATTTTAAATTGATTCCAAATACCAATTTTCCTTTAATATGTCCATGATGATCTTAGATTTAATTTGCCAATTTCTGAATTCTTAAAATATTTCTTTGGTTAAAAACATCTTAGTTAAATGATAAGAAATTTATACAATTCAGTTTATGAAATTCCTTAAAGATGGTGAAAATGTAGTTGAACTTTTTAAAGTACAAAACCTAATGTAATATGTGTTAAGTTTAACTATTTTAATAAAAGCATCATTACATTGAATTTAAATGATAATTCATTTATGACAGAAATGTCCTCAAAAGAATACAAAGAAAACCAAGATAAAAATTTTTAAAAAATGCTTAAAGTGTTGGAATGTTGATGAACCAAAAAGAATAATCATGACCAATATTCATATATGGAAAAATAGAAAATAAAGGGGTAGTTTCCTGCAATTTATTTTCTCCTGAAGATGTGTACTGATTCAGGGAATAGGAAAATTCACTGAAAAACTAACCTGTCAAAACTGAGGGCTACTACAATGTGATAGATAAAGAACAGATTTTTAAGTAATCTCACAGGGCTAGAGAGGTAAATTTGTAGTTTTAAGGAAATTTTGGAAAGAAAGAAGTGCCAAGTAACTGAAACAGACACACAACAAAATTTATTCTACATAGCCTCACAAAATTATAAGCTCTGCAATGTTGGTTGATAAGAATTTATGAAAGTATCTCAATGACATAGGTTAGTTTTTAGTAAACTCACAGGGCTGAGGAGACAAATACTACAATTCAGGGTTCCAGTAGAAAGAATAACAATAGAGAAGCAACACAATCATTTTTAAGACTTCTAGGTGAATACTCCAACAGTGGCAGAAGCTACAGGTATACTGAGCCTTAGGAATAGTCAAACCCAGCATCTAGTCAGTTCTATCTATAATTAAAATGAATATGACCTGCACTCTTTCTATGTTCTAAAAGAGAATAGTATTAATTGTTTATGGAGGAAGAAAATATTACCTGGAGATTCTAATTTGTTTTTCATACATTAAAGCTGGAAATCAAAAGGATAATTACCAATTATGTCAATTATGAAGCTCATTTGAAAAAAAAAGGAAAGTAAAGATGGGAAAATTATAATAATAATAATAAATAGAAATATACAGAAGGTTTATAGAGTATTAGACTGAGCTAACAAAACGTGTAAAATAGTTGATAAATATGTTCAATAATATAATGGAAATATTGGCTCAAGAAATATAGGATGATGATTAATTTCACCCGAGAAACACAATAGTTGAAAATAACTTAAGGTATGTATTTATGAATATTTTTTGACATAGCACTAGAAAAGTTAAGTGAACTGGATAATAGGGAAATAGCATATAGACTGTGGTAAAACTAGAAATAAAAATATTTGAAAATTTTAATAAATACAATTCTGTGAAAAGAGCTAACATACATGTCATTGTAGCTTCAGGAAGAGAGAGAGAAACCATGAGATGCAAGAAATGTCTGAAGAATTAATGACTAGGAATATTTCAAAAATGGCTGAAACACATTGACCTTTAATTCAAAATAATTTCTGAATCCATGCAAAATAATTAAAAAGAGACTATCATATAGAAATGTCCTAAAATGCTGAAATCTAATGGAAATGCAAAATATTAAAAGCAGCCAGAAATTGTTCTTTGAGGATAACTTTAGCTGATTTACCAATCCTCCTTAAACAATAAAAATTTTTAAACTATATTGACAAAAATTAACAAAATATGAGCAGCAAGCTACAAAAACAGTGTTCTTCAGTGGAATGGAAAGAAATGAGGCAAGTCCAAGAGCCTTTTAAAATTAATGTCTTTAGACAGTTTATAGGACATGATACAGGAAGTGTATGTCCAAGTGGAACACAGTCATCTCAGTGAGTTGAGCAAGTTTTCTGGGAATGCCCAGGTAGCTCGAGTTCACAGTAAAGAGAATGGAGAAGAAAGAGCCTCACAGAAAACTAATAGAACTACTGAAATATTCCTTCAGTATTAAGCTGAGTACTAATAAACACATTCATGTAAAGAAACTACAAATGATTGGGGGAAAAAAATCATACAAAAATTAAGAAAGAATCCATGAAGTTCACACAGGGTTGAGAAGAGATGATCCTGTTCTCAGTAGTCATAATGAAAACCTCCTAAATCATGAGGCAATAAGTAGAGCCACATAAAGAGCTTTGCCTCAGTATTTTGGCAAAATTAGCCTTAAGCAAATGTTACTAAGGTCTTGGCTAACAAGCTTAATAGGAAATTAGAAAAAATCAAACTACTTCTTCTTATGGCAAAGTTGAAAACTGTTTATAGGAACACAAAACTATCATATCCAGTAATATAAGTAAAATGTCAGAATCCAATCAAATGTTTCTATGAATCCAAAGAATTAGGAAATATGTCCTAAAAATTGGTGAAAAATCAATCAGTAGAAACAGACCCTGAAATGACAATTATAATAATAATGTCTACAGAAACAGACATGTATATGATTATTGTAACTATTCCTTTTTTCAATAAGGTGAAGAGAGATTTGAGCAAGTCATGTAAAGGCATGAAAAATATTTTTAAAAACCCAAGTTGAACTATGAGATATGGAAACTTTAAGGTATGAGATAAAAAATGCAATAGATATAATTAATGTCATATGAGACATTGCAAAATAAAATAATAAACATGAGGGTGTAATAATTGAAATCCAAAATGAACTAAAAAATGTATCAAGAAAATAAACAAAGCATCAATGAACAGTGAGGTTGGTTTAAATTTCTAATATACATGTAATTTTATTCCACAAAGGATGGGAGAAATAAGGGCATAAAAATTGTCTGAAAAAGTAAAGT